>JARFJB010000902.1:8750000-8752500 GCA_036346205.1 Vesta saturnalis | reverse complement strand
GCGAGGCAACAGTCTTGGTGGTTTAATGATTTGGAGGATTCTTTATAACGTTTTACGGCGGGATCTTGGCATGAACGGTTTGATCTAAACTGGTCATTGCGTATGACGAGGTAATCCCTCAGCCTTTGAGAATTGCTTCTAGATATTTGCCGATGTGTTAAATGGGCTTCGGTCTATAGGACAAAGATTTGGAAGTATCTGATCTAGGTCGAGGTATTATGAAGGTTGAAACGACTTCCAATCTCGTCGAGAAATAGGATATAGCTAGGCATTTGTCGTATATTTGGACTATCCGTCTAATGGCGTTTGGAGGTAGGTTCCTAAGTATTTGTCGGTTAAGTCCGTCTTGACCTTGAGCAGAATACTTTTATTGTCTACTGTTTTAGTATTTAATTGGGTGAGATGGGATTAAGAAATAGGTCATTGTTGGATAGTTCATGTGGTCTATTGTCTTGAACTACTCAAGGTTTTGCCGGAGCTGAGCTTTGACGTCGTCCTTAAACGATAGATCTTGATTGGTCGTGAGTACGGACTGCAGGTAACGACCTAGCAGGTCGGTTTTGATTTGAAACGGGAAGGTTACCTTGAAGGTTAGTTAGTGACATTGTTGTGTGGCTTTTTATTTAGTTAGGGCTTTCAGTTTATGTCAACATGTAGGGTCTTCACAGTAGACAAGTTTGCTTGTCTCTTTAGCCTAATTTTCTTGGCCAAATATGTTGGTTTCTAACCGGATGAATGCATTGAGCCTGTTATACTAGGTTTTGAGTATGGGGTATCTGGTTATCAGAACGCGACGTATTTTCGTCGTTTTCTTCAATGTGGTTTCCGGTTAATGTCATTTGTTTTTGTGGGAACTGCAGAGTAGGCTGCAAATGTGATGAAATGAGTCAAGTTTTGTAAGGCACATGTAGTGTTTAATGGTACGTCTAGGAGGTTATTGGAGATCCGTTCCTTGAACGCATTCCAAACGGCATTATGAAAATTTCTGCTTGTAATTGTCGTCTGTGTTGAAGGAAGTGGAGGTCTTAAAGATGTCTTTACCAGATGGAGAAGGTGGTCAGATGTCATGGTGGTGCCGAGATGGCAGTTGCCATCGAAATAATGTATTAGTCGTTCTAAGCAAATTATATGGTCCGGTATGGTGCAGCCGATATAACGAAAGAACGTGGGTTGTATGTTTCTAATTGTAAGGGTAGGTAAACTAAGTAGTTTGTCGGTAAGTACGTGTCCTTTAAATTTATCTGTCGTGTCTTCAAATTGAGCTTGTCGTGCATTGCGGTCTCTTAGTAAAATTGCAATTGTGATGTTGGATATATAGTCCAGTAGTGGAGTGGAAAGAGTGTTATTACCGTGAGGGTTATAATAGCTGAATAATTGTATAAGGGTTGAAGGAGGGCTACACATCTAAGATGCTTAATGTGCGGCGGTAAAGTGTAGGGACCGATGACTTGCATGTGTTAGTAGTGCAGTTCCTCGCGTGCCTCTGTCGGGGTTGTTGTGATGGTACGTGTTGTAGTGCATTATGTTAAGGGTGTCTCGGTTACTAAGTTTCGTTGCAGTTATGGCTAGTTATATTTGGTAATTATTAAGTAGGTTCTTAATGAGGAGGCCCTTTCATTGAACGTGAAAAGAAAAGAAGGGAAGTTTGGGAGAGTGCACCAGAGGTTTGCTCCCTTTGCTTCGTAGTCTATCCGCTTTGCGATAAGCGATGACAAAGTAAACGTAAGGGTTCTCAGAAATGTGTTGATGTGTTCGTAGTAATCGTCGTCGGCATCGGCTCATGCGGTGAATGTTGCTTTTAGTTTGGGGAGGGGGGCTATTTGTGTACGAGTGGATGAGATCTCCCGCTATTTCTCACAGTCGAACCTGTAAGTAGGGTGACAGCCGAAGTTTGATGACCCGTATTATCTCTTCGGGGGCGACAATCGGAGATCCACCCACGGGAGTTGGACAGGGCGAAGGGTGATGAACAGTTGCTTCTGGGAGGTAATTGTTTTCGGAATACTGCATAAGCAATAGAGGTATTTTAGAGATTTTAGAAAGGAAGTGGAGGTTGAGAATAGGAAGAGGATGTGGATATGATTGCGGTCGAAAGGGATCAGAAAAACGAAGGCTTTATTAGTAATTAAGGAAATAAAATTAAAATAAAATAATTTCATTCAAATTTTTCTAGCCTGTCCTTGTTATTATTCCCTGGCGGATTTGATGGCCTTTGGCGTTCGATACTCCAGCGTGTACTTGGATTTCTGTACCCGGTTACTAGTATTAGTCTGTCTTCGCTCCGTAGAGTCCCTGGATGTCCTTCCTGCGCCCGCTTGATGTATGTAGTCCTCGATCTTGGTTGCCCTGCTACTACCCTGGACCCGACAGAATGTTCTTTAACCGCTTTCTTTTCGCAGTGGTGTGCCTTGTAGTGACCACCACTGTTGTTTGGAAGCGGTGAAGTGTACAGCTGAAACCCGGCTCTCGTTCAGTTAATTAATTATACATAATTAATGAC
>JARFJB010000902.1:8672500-8745000 GCA_036346205.1 Vesta saturnalis | reverse complement strand
TACATTTTGGGTGTCACTGGAACTTCAGCAGATAAGAAACTGCTGTCGATTCATCACTTTAAATGTATTTCGCAATTTTAATGGAAGTTGAAGTAAACATCAGATTGATATGCTGGTAATTAAAAAATATATATATACATTTCTTTATAAACCTCCAAACTGAACTGATTTTGTATGGTTCAAAGTAAAATTTGGTAATTCTAATCCCACTTCGTATAAGCAAAGCTATTGCATAATCTTGCAAAGTTAATGTTAAAATAAAATTAAACCCAAAGTAAAATAAGTGGTAAGAGTATAACTAAAGTTGAGTTGCCTGAAATGTAAATGTCTCGAATTTCAGTATGATAAATTTAAAACTCACCATATAAATGTGGCACTCTAAATAAAAAATTAAACAAAGCGAAAATGGCTTCTACTTAAACACATACTTCAAGCAATGAATGAAGGACGCTCAAAGTAACCCTGCGCAATGACTGAAAATGACTCAAAGCGCGGAAAGGGATGTGCAGAAGTATAGAAATAATTTTTTAAAAGACATTTTGCAAATGCACTTAAGTGCCAATAAGAACGTAAATTTTAAACATACATAAAAAGGTTTGTTACAATATGTCTTTTATCAAGAATGCTGGATATCCAGTTAATGAGCGTATCGGACAAGCCGAACGAAGTGAGCTTGGCAAGTAGGCACTTGTGCCAAACCTGGTGAAAAGATTTTGAAATATCTAAAGCTACTACGACTGTTTCACCGGGCCTCTCTAATGTGTTATTCCAAAGTTGCGTGACATATGAAAGAAGTACACCCGTTGAACGACTCTGTCTGAACCCATATTGGTGGTCGTTTAGGAGTTTATTGGACTCGAGGAACGAAAGTAGTTGGTGGTTGATGGCTTTTGCCATGATTTCGACATAATCTAAGTGATAGCTATTGGTCGATAGTTTGAGGGATCGGTTTTGTCTCCTTTTTTAGGAATAGGTTGGACATTTGCCAACTTCCACGATGAGGGAAACTCTAGATGACGTGGAGATCGAAAATGGTTTGGACAATACAGGTACTAGCCCGGGTAGTATTCGTTAAGGACCATAGTTAGAATACCGTCAGGGCCAGTCGCCTTGTTTGAGAGATGCTTTTGCAACTATTCCTTGCGACAATATAGTCGGCGTGATTTTCGACAGATTTATTTGATTTCCATTTGGTATACAGTTTATGCTTTTGCATCAGTCCAAGCCTTATTAAACCAGGGTTGGGGACGGCATGACCTACACGATTATGTTTTTAGGGGATGTACAACTCCATACCCGTCAAGATTCAGTTATTGAAAGAGCAATTTTTGAGGACCGTATAAAGCAATACTCAGGCCATGAGAAGGTTGCAAAAAATATCTCGCAGTTCGCTCCAGTTAGCTGATTTAAAGTACCACATAGTTCTATCTGTTTTTTGAGTAACAGTGGGATTCGGTACAGAGAAAATTATTTCGCTTAGGCAGTGGTCTGATTGAGCAAGTGGGGAAAGGACTCTTGTTTTATAGACAAGTTGGTTAGTTGTAAGGAATAGGTCCAGGAGATGTGGAGTCTGGAGCGTTGTCAGGGATTCTGGTTGGTTCGGAAATGATTTGTGTGAGATCACAGGATACAGCAAGTGATTCTTCACTATGACCTGCGGGATTAGTGGTAGATGAAAATTGAAACCTATCCGAGTTGTGGACACTAAAATCTCCCAAAATTGAAATATAGCAAGATAGAAACTGTAAAAAGAGGCTGGCTATTTTCAGACTAAGGTACTCAAAAATATCTTGGAAACTATTATTGGAGACCTGTACAAGCAACAGTAAAATTTCACAAATTGAGGAACAGAATGTTTGAACCAATTCACCTCAAATTTATTGTTTTCCAAAGTGAACATCCTCTTACAACCTATGTTGTCCTTGGTATACACACATACTTCGCCTTTAAGGCGAAAGTTAATGTGGAGGTTGTATCTGGGAAATTGCAGGTCAGGCGAATCAGTGCTTCCAAGGGAGACTTGTGTTTCGGATATAAACAGAATGTCCGGTTGCACTTGTTCAAGGTGTTGGTGAACAGCATTAAGATTCGACCTGATACCACGTTGTTGCAGTAATGAGCCCGTATGTTGCTACTTTCGATGACCGAGGTCGCTTGTGTCCTGCCCTCCCGGAAATCCAAATGGGGCAGAATTTTATTCCTGGTAGATCTTGCTCTTGTTAGTCTTGATTTTGGCATTGACGAATCCTAGGGGGTGAGTCGATGTGAGAGTGTGGGCCTGCCGCCTTACTCACCTGGAGTATAGCGCCTGTTTTAGAACTCATCTTAAGGATTTAATCGTTAAAACGTCACGATTGGCTAGTGCGTGTTGACGAGTACATAAGGAATAAGGGAGAAAGTTACCGGCAGCCTTTACCGAACTCAGAAAATTGGAGCACCAATATTAAGGAGCCCATGGTAAAGGTGGTGGTACTGGACCGGGCGGCATGAGGTATACCTGCCTTCCACCTATGAAGTTGTAGAATATTACAACTGAAAAGAAAACATTAATTAGTTTTACAATGCATCATATAAGAAAAAAAATTTTTTTGTACGATTGCTGAATATAGTAATTGTACTAAAAACGAAACAGGATATAATTTTCTCCAAAAAAGTAATAAAAAGGTGAAGGTAAAGAGAGATAATGAACACGATATGAAATACTTAAAAAATACCGAACACGTTCCAATAGCTAAGTTGTCAGCGGACAACCGCTGATGATGATAGCTAAGTACTGCAATGCGCTCAGTGTTTTTTAATTTTGTGTGGTATGTGGAT
The DNA here is from genome assembly GCA_036346205.1 of Vesta saturnalis. Lineage (NCBI taxonomy): Eukaryota > Metazoa > Arthropoda > Insecta > Coleoptera > Lampyridae > Vesta > Vesta saturnalis. The sequence goes on along the minus strand of JARFJB010000902.1, from coordinate 8,742,183 downwards.
GTATTTTGTACGTTACGGGTCCTGCCACAGATCCAGTGTTATAAATTTTTCAAGTAATTCAAAAATCAACAGAAACATAATTTTGAAAGAATTCGTTGTTTAGATGTTTTTATGGTCAGAGGTACATAAAACACAAATATCAAATCAGGAATAATAAAGCTCAGGATTAGATCACCTGTTGTCATTTTGTTTCAAAGTCCAGATAGCAAATCAAGCACTTGAACTTCATTTGTTAGACTGAATAATGAAAAATTATCTACTTCCACATAAGGAAGGAAATAATTTGAAAAGATTGGAGCGAAAGTATCTAGAATTTGCTTTGGATTAGCATAAGCTTGATAACCCTCGAATAAAGTTTTTTTTTGGGAACTCTAGTCGTAGCACGTCGTTGGTGATTAAAAGTTTAAAACTCGAGGATTTGATTTTATTGACAACGCGACTGAATTAAGATAAATTCCATAAGCGATAGATACTTGGTTCTTTATTAAGGTGCTGACACTTATTATAGTTTCTTCTGCTACTAGACGGCTTCCGTCTCTTGTGACAATATTCTTTTACACGAGCGTTGCACTTTATTTCAGAAATAAACCACTTAGGAAACTTGGTGCTGCGAACTAATGCACGCGGAACATATAATTCAAAAGCACTATATATTGTAATGATCCCGAAAATCCTTTACTCCCATTTTCTTATCCCAGTAAATAATTCCTATAACAACTTATTTCCTATTTCCTTCGACAACTGTTTTATCATTGCATAATAAATTCTAGCAGTTGTCCACTTCTTTCCAACTTCATCAAATTTACCTATAAATACCAGATCCCGCTAGCGGACTCATACTCAGATTCATTCATTCATTCGTTCACTCTCACACTCGACACTTCTTCCCTAACCTTCTTCTTCCACCCACTTCCTATAATATATTTTACCCTGTACTTGTAGTATTCTCCTGTCCCGAAGCTAGTCTAGCCGGACCAGTATTCTGACCAGCAACTAGTAACCTGACCCGTATCCTGATAAATAACCACTAGCCTGATCAGAATCCTGTATTTATCTACGCACACCTTTATGTATAACATTCTTAGTGGTCAAGAGCCCAGAGAAAGATGTAAAAACGTGACTAGGGTAAGAAGTCCTTAGTTTACCGAAGGCGACGCCCCAGAAAAACTAAAGATTTCTAAGTCAAGAATCATCGCGTTATCACTATAAGACCTCTTCACAAAATAGTAAAACTCGTTCATTTATACAATGCTCTTTCTGGTGCCAACGCTCCGGGTTCCGTACAGTATGATTACTGAAGGACGCAGTTAATTAGACGGAGGTTATCACCTGAATAATTAGCTACTTCTACTTAAAAGAAACCTCCCTTAGCGATGTTAACCCGCTAAACGTTGCCAGTAGTTTTGATTCAAAATATCCTGTTAATATGTCTATATTTACCATAGTACCAGTATTTCAGATAATCTCACTAATTACCCGGTTTAATTATAAACAATCCAGTCCTGTATATATAAAAACCTGACCTGTATTTAAAATTCCAGTTTCCTGTTATGATTTTATTCATAAGCAATTTACTAATAATTATTACCTATTAATAACTCCTGCCACGAGTTCAATTCATTCAATTGAAATAACCAATTAATATCGAACAACTGATTATTATCAACACAATCATTTGTATATATAATGTAAATACAACACTCACCTGTTACGAATTCGGTCGTAAGCCTGACTTTACATTATACATATTTACTTACAGTGATATCACCTGTACATTATAATTAACCCTTTTAGTACTGAAAAATTTCACGTATTACTAAAACTTCTGTTTAATTATGAATTTACGGTAATATGTATAGAGGGTGATCTGAATTCGCAAGACAGCGGCTTACCACAGTGACTTGACCACTAGGGGCCATCAGAATCATTTTTTGTTTCAGGTTTATTTATTTAATACAATATAACTAAGTTTGTTTATTTTGTTATTTCCTTTTAGAGTTATTTTATATTACTATAACAGAATAAATTTGTTAAGATTTATTCATAAGTTCATTCACAAGGTAGTGACACTCTTGAATCTCGATCCGAGAAGCAAAACTAGGACAACAAAGGCAAAGAATAAATTAGTAGAGCTGAGAGAGGCGTTACAATATAATAGAATATAATGCATCAACGGCTGCATTGAAATCTGCAATATTATTAACAAATGACCAATCAATACCAATTATATGTGTGTAAAAACTTATAAAATTGGTTTAAAAAAAAATATATCTATGGAAATGAGTATTAGGAACCCTATCTTGATATCTTTGTTTACAAAGTTCAATACTTATAGATAAAGCGGGATAGTAGGGATTAACTAGGACTAAGATAATTCACCCTTACAGTAATACCATAACTAGTACTAGTAAGTACCAGGTCCAACAGATTACCATTATTATTACGTACGTGGTAGAGTTGGTTTAAAAACACATCGCAAAACCTGTATAATAGAGACATATTACGGCAGATGGCCGAATTGGTATAGAATAATGCACAATTGAAGTCGTCTACTACTAATGTTGGTGAGTCTAGTAAGAAGAATGTAAAGAATCACCGCAATGAACGTATAAGAACTTGTAACAAACTTAGATAGTATATCAATCAAGGGAAATGTTTCTGAGGAAGAAGTTTCAGTTGTATTACAAATACCAGATTCTGCATAAGCAACTACTAGACCTTCACAATTGGATCTACCAGGCGTAGAGAATTTTTTATTTGAACGAAGTACAGTGTAATATGGAGGAAATAATACCGGACTTATTACTGATTCACACAACCAAGATTCAGTTACTAATACAGTCTCATAGGCAAATTTACATAAATTTTCATAAAATATGAATTCAATTGGAGTTATCTAGGAACGTGTCCAAAACCAAGTTGTCTGTGAGTGACCGGAAAGCACCTTTAGGCGTGAAAACTTACCGCAACCCCTTCCAGTGGAGTCCGAGATCCGTCAATAAATTAATTTTTTGGACGTACGCCGTTATTTGTATAACGCACGGAATTAATTACGCGCTTTCCGTGTAATCGGTCCTAACTGTTATAATAAATTTTAGATCCGTGGTGACATGTTATCATCTTTTAATAATATTGGCATCAAATATTGATACCTTTAGGCGTGAAAATTTACCGCAACCCCCTCCAGTGGAGTCCGAGATCCGCCAATAAATTAATTTTTTAGACGTGCCTTGTTATTTGTATAACGCACGGAATTAATTACGCGCTTTCCGTGTAATCGGTCCTAACTGTTATAATAAATTTTAGATCCGTGGTGACAGGTTATCATCTTTTAATAATATTGGCATCAAATATTCACACCTTTAGGCGTGAAAATTTACCGCAACCCCCTCCAGTGGAGTGCAAGATCCGTAACTACCCCCGGGGAGTGAAAGCCGGAATGGCTACCCACTCACCAGGAACGACCGAGGACCGTATCTTGCACCAATAAATTATTTTTTTAGACGTGACAAGTTATCTTCTTTTAATAAAATTTTCACTTTTCTAAATTTTCTGATTTCTTAATTACTGAATTTACTTGTCGTTTGTTTTTCGTTGAACATTCTACTAATTCTATGCAGTTTTATGTTACACTATTTGTATTATTTTTGATAGTCTGATGATGACAGTCTATTTGTCGAACAATATATTTCGAAAGTACAGTGTAACTAGATTTTATTTAATCGGTCAGATTTATCGTGATTTAACATTACATACACTTGCTTATTACAATTCAGTAAAGGATGTGTTCATAAGAATTTTTGTAATATTAATTGTATTTAAACTTTTAATTTTAATTAAAATTCACTCAATGGTTAAGTACCCTAAAGTAGTTCTATTAATATTAGCGGTTGCTCTATGTACAGGTTGTTTTAATTACTGTAATGGTTACGTAAAGCACTAAACTTAATTGCAATTAACGTATCTATTCCATCATCACGTCGTATCGTTGAAGAGTCTAACATAAATGTGCCTTATTGCACAGCTATCAATTCCACACTTTTTATGATTTTACGGTATTTAAGTACTTCTAATCGATTAAAACAGTTTTCTAAACCACTTTTCTTTTAATGTAAATTTCTGTTGTTATTCGATATTGGTGTTGCTTGTTTTTATTAATTTACTCCTGTCTACTAGAACGTTGTTTTATTTAAATTTATGATTGATTGTTATGTTAACGATAGTATAGCGAGATAATGTTGGTATATATCGCTGAAACCGATTTATCAAGATATGACACGTTTTTTTTTTGCGCAAGAACTGTATAATTGGCACTGACCTTGAAGGAATAGATGTTATTCAGTTTAGAAAAATTCTAAGAGCGTATTGATTGATAAGTGTATCCCACAAAAAGTCATTTCTTGCAGTTACCTGAAAAAAAAAACGCCAATAACAAAATCTGTTTATCTTTAAGCGTTAAGAATATTCATGTAAAAAAATACACATCAAAACCATTTTTTTATTGATTAGAGTATAAAAATTATTTACAAGCAATAACCTACAGCCTGTTCATCACCATAAAATTTAGTTCTTCAGCCAGAGTAAACTAGGTACAAGCATGAATCGTTGCAAAGGTTAACCAATGCTACAAGCAAGAGAGAAGTGAGGACCCCGGTGAGTACGTTACATTTTTTTATCTTCCTTTGATTTTAATTAATTCGATTTAATTTGCAATACTATGATAGGAGACACTAAACTATATCGCTTTGTAACGTGTTAATTTAACATTTGTATTTTCTTTCAAATTTGAGAATTTCTATGCCTGCTGATAGGCAACACACTTTACGTTGAGTACGGGCGAGAAATCTGTCAACATTGTGCGCAATAATCCTGTGTTACAGGCCAATTACTCATTAGAGCATCAAGCTCTCTTGTCACAACTCCAAAAACGTCACAATCAGGATCAAATGTCAAAAAAGCGCCACCTGTTAACTACACTTATAGCGGGATAACGTCAGGAACTAGATCTTATAATGGTCTAACAGGAAACCATAATGTTAACTCAAATTTCTACTCCAAAAATATTTACGCAAGGTTCACCTAAACTTCAATAAAATCTTAAGCTTCATATAAAAGCCACAAAAGTTGCGACTACTCGCAAACTATCACTGGCATACAAATAAACGAACTGTCCGGTCAACGACCTATTTACTTTACAATTACGTTACGGCATGTCTATTGAAACTAATCTTCAACTCCAATTGTAACAACCACCAAGGCACAACGCATTTTCTTTTGTTCTTTCTAATGTGAATGCCCATATATAATTTTACCAAGAACGAAGAAAAACTCTAAATGATAACAAACACGCACAACATTTACAATTAAAACTGTTTAACTTAATGTCACATTTCTGTTTTTGAAAAATACATTTTAAAGTTGATGCGATTTAAACATTTGATCATTTACATAACATCTATTCTTATTTTATTGAAATAATCGACAAAATCTGTTTTAGTATAAATAGATGTTTATGAGAATTACTAAAAAGCAAAAAGGCCACGTTACAAAACTAGATTAAAACATCTTTTTTTTATGAGCAAAGAACAAAAAAAATATTTTCCTTTTTTTCGTATGTCTGAAATATATGACATCTATAAAAAAATCTAAAATAAAAAAACTCAATTATTTAACCGACATCTTATATGTGTCAGTGTAAGTATTGATTGTATGAATTTTTGATAATAAAGTCATATGATTCAGATTTGTTGTTATTGACATATTAATGTATGTAAGAATTTGTTTATATTTTTGTTATATGCACAAAACAGGTCAATATGGACATAACATGTCAACATATTATGAATAACAAAAAAACCACCATCGAGATGTCAACACAGTTGTTACATAAATCATTTCTTTCAAGTTAAGTCATTTAATTTACCTAATAGGCGGTGATACTAGCTAGTTTCAGTGTAGTCCTTGACTAAAATTATTGCAATTCTGATCCATATGCAAAAATACCAAATGGTTTTAACAAATCAATTGCGCCCTCCTTGTAACGCAATCGTCACATACACTTTCGATGTAAATTCGCCAGTATAACAAATGAAAAAAAAAACACTTAAATAAATTTGGATTACAATACGGATGAATACGCTTGCATTCAAATTTAAACTATAAAATACTAGAAATTAATCTCAAAAGACAGCATATTCAACCTTATTATAAGTTTCAAAAAAAAAACTTATAATAATAAATAAAATGCACACAAGAGTTTATTAAAATTTTTCAACCACATCCAAAAAAAATTCAGGGAAATGTTTACCTTAATTTGTTTCAGCCTCTTGTTATACAGACACCTGGTGGAAATCCAGAGGATGACCTCTACGGCAACCTCGGCAACATAATGGAAGTTGAAACTACGCTCGATACCCAAAGTGTGATGCAACTCGTGAAACCTTTTGATTGATATTACAGTTGGTTGTACATTACACCAATATTTATGCTTCCACTTTATTCGTTAACTTTACCTAATTATATAAGTTCGAAATAACACTCTAATTTAAAATATCAAAAAGCTTATTTATTTACAGCGAATTATTTGTTTTCGGTTCAGCTGTACACACGAAGCAGTAAAAAAAACTGAAACTTGAACTTTTTATATGATTGTGGACCTGAACCGGCTAAATTTGGCCTATCGTACTAAAGCACTCAGGAACACTTAGGAGGATGGATAGAGGGATAATGAATTGCCAATAGATGCCTATGAACAGCGATCTTAAATTTTCTCATATCATAAGTGAGAGAAAAACAGGAACTAGGGAGATCATTACAGAGTTTAGAAGCCGTGTAGAAAAATGTGGATTGCGCCCGTTTGGTACGACAAGCGGAGATTTGTACTGCATACTGATGATGTGAATGAGCGAACCGAGTATTTCTCGCAAAGATAGACCGAGATGGTATCAAGGCATATAATTCAGCAGCACAGACACAGACACAAACTGAAACCATCCTTCTATGCTTAAGCTATTTTACTATTGATCCGGACATAAGATACGACAGAATTCTGGAAGGAATTAATGACCAGCACTCATACAACACCGAATCCCATTCCGTGGCCGAGAAACTGTCGCTGCACGACCACGATAACGGTAAGCGATTTCGGTAGAAACGAAGTCACTAAATTATCCACCAAATTAAGGGTAACGGAAAGACTACTAACGATATACTTCACTAAGTCTCCCGAAATGGGCGTAAATACCAAACCAAAAAATTTTTGTGTGTGCGGTAACCGCGAACAAGAGCCTTGCCACTACGGCATCCCTAACAAGACTGCCTTCTACCTTCTTCAGTCGCAGCCATCTTCAATAACGTCTCCCTACTATGCTATGCACTAATAATCTTAATTCAAACTTCCGTCTAAATTTGATAAACAACCGAAACCTGCAAGACAAAATAAAATGTTACAATCGAAAAGCTTCCCAAAGAGTTGATACGTTATCAAGAAGTTCAATTGGATGAACTTATACTACATTCCTACTAATAAGTTATAATTTCGGAATTAACGGCAAATATTTGTTAAAATCACGGCCACGGTCACCCGGTTGGACAATAATTCAAAATTGAGATAAGGACAAATTTTTATTGGTGAAAGGGATCAGGTGAAGCTCTTGAGTTCGTTTTGTACAACGCCATTTGCGATGAACACGCATTTTTAAGAATTCCGACATTTTGAGAGATTTTCTGTAATTTTTTTACAAGTGTGAAATGCAATACAGCGGTATTCTGGTTTCGTTACTTCTCAAAATTTATACTTCACAATTTCTACTGACTAAATACTTTAGTTCCCTTTTATTACGGATTTAAAAGGTTTCTTAATAGCTACATATGTTCTCGTTAGTACCGGAAGTGAGTAAATCATTTTCTTTTAACAGTCATCGCCTTTTTAAATCATTGTTTAATTAAATACACTTTCTACAATAGCGATTCTTGAGTTACTCCACATCGGCTCCTTCTCTCAGTAAAAGCAAACAGGTTTAGGTCTGGCAAGACACTCGGTTAAGTTAAATTATACAAACAACATCCTGGTGAGTTTCTTATTGTTTTTAAGTCATGACGGAGCCCCCACTATATAGAGACTCGCTTCAGTTATTCTGCTAAGTGCGTTAAACGTGGCTCGTTCCTACAACGAATAACAGTCACAAGTATTGCACTGTTTTCGTAATCGTGAGTGCAACTAAATTTAGTTGGGACGTTGGAAGGTATTACGTCTATCGAGCTTATGTACCTGTAATTGTAAATATTTAGTTAAGATTTAGTAGCAATTAGCCAACTCATACTTACGCAGGTGCTCGTTTGTTTACAATTGTTAATCTAGATTCAATGTTATGGTATTTTAATGTCCATTTTCAAAACTTGAAATATCTTTTAAACAGTTGCTGCATCTTTATACCTACTGCTTTGAAGTTGACATTTGCGTAAGATCTGAACTTTGCACTTTGATAATTCGACGGTTGTTATTCAGAATCCTCCACGGTATACTTTAATATTTGTGCTTTTATAAACTGAAATGCTTTGTATAGGATGATACTTATCAGAATGTCAGTTACTTAATGAGTTAAATGTTTAATGCATGTCCTATGTGTCTCATTTACTAGTTATAACTATTTGAGCCCTAACTTGTACATGTTTGCTTATAATTTTAATAATTTTAATTTTAATAATTTTAATAATGTAAGGATGCTAGTTTATGCTTCTAACCTTTACTTGCAGTAGTAGTAGTAGTAGTAGTAACAGACTACCAATTTTTGGTTACTATTGTGAAAGTTTATGCTTTATCTTTTGCCATTACTGTTAATCAAATTAATTTTTTTTTGGTGCTTAAGAAAAATGTAATGGTAGACATCTGGCTGAAACACTTTGGTTATTTATATCGCGTTTACATTACAATTGGGTTGAATTAAAACTAATACGCCAGATTCCTAAACCACGGTTTTATTATTTATTTGATTTCGATTATGTGTCGTATCTTTAATTTCTAGGGTCAATGCTGGATGTCGAACAGTGCGAAAAATTTTCTTCCTAGTACTGTAAAGTTTTGATTTCTTGATTTTTTGGGATTTTAGGGGTAGCACTAGAAAGAAAGGTGAGTGTGGTACTATTACAACGATTGGGTAAATCAGTGTGTACTGATAAGAATTCTCGGTTTGGCCACTAATATTGTAGCTATCCCATCTTACGATACCGATTGTTTTAATATTTATTAACCTTTATAATTGATACAGTTATCTAGCTATATTAGTGGGACTATAGATTTTTGGAATACATTTAAAGGGTTGGGGTTTTAATTTATTTCAAGAATTAAACCGATCGGTGTTAAATTACCAGTGGTTGTTTGTTTATTACTGTGGATTAGGATTTAACTCCTAACAGGGCTTATTCTCTTCCTGGACTGTCCACCATATTTTTTTAACACGCTCACGTATCCATGTGCCTAACCGACCGACTGAGCTTCCGGGCTATACCCTATTCGCTGTTGCGGCGCACATTTTACCTTTGCCACAGCGATACCTTTGTGCACGTAACAACTTTTTCTGTTGCAAGTGCCATTAAATATATTTGAGCCACTATTTTCGAAAATTCAAACGCAGGTTGAAATTTCCTCATCCAGTGTTAATTTCAAGACCCTAGTTCATAATTGTGCGAATTTTCACGTAGTTCATTCCAAATTACCACCAATAAAGTTGTTTTCTTCCAGTGCAAAGTATGTGAACATTGGATTTTATACAAAACAGCTTATCGAATTGCTGAAAAAACATTATTGGATAGGTTCAATACTAACGCGATAACACATATCTGAAGATTAATTTTTTCGTTAGCACAGCAGCCAGTAATTAGCATAAACTGTATGCAACGTTCAGCATTACCTATAAATTGGGATTGATTAAACGCACCGTAGCTGAAAATTTGCAAACGTTTCGTATTTAGTATACCAAATATAGAACTAAAATAACAATCCGAAATGAAGCCCCTAAATTAGTTCACACATTAACCGCTAAATGTTTATAAGGTATTGTATAAGGGAATACAAATTGTTAATGCCTAAGATATTACATAATGAATTACGAAATAAAAGTGATTTCAAATATTTTGTTGTGTTTGAAAGAAAGTTTTCATGATAAACAAACTTAAAAGATTAAAAAGGTACACCGGTTTTCTTTTACTATTTGACAATTAAAAATGTAACGAATGATAACGTATTATGTATTATGATGTACATCTGGATTGGAAAAATTACAAACAAGCATTTTGTATTAATTCAATTTAGAAATAGCATTCAGATACATAAACTTTGGATCCTCACAGATACAATTGGCAAATTAATTAAATATATCACCGTTCGTGTAATTTAATTAATGTATACCGTCAAAATTATATTCTATTTAATAGAGGTTTGACCGTGAAATAAGCCTTGGTGAATGGATTTTATTTAAAAGACATCACGTGGTAATCTCAAAAATAATATTAACATATTTTTTGCCGTTCACGACTAGCGTGATATATAAATGCGATAATTTTGTAGCGACGTATATTGTCAACACAGATAAAGTGAGTTTCATTTAATGATGTTCAACATTAACAATCTAATTAAAACGTTTGATAGCTTCTAAAACGTATTACAAAACCATTCCAAGGTCATAGAAGTAAAATTTGTCTGTTAATCTTCTCGCTATCGTGTAAAATACAACTTACTTTAAAAATTATATTCAACCGCTAACACATGTAAAAAAGTGGGCAATTGACTTTTGTAATTGTAAATTCTGAGCAGACAATATTATCCGTCATTAGCAATTAAGCTGTTGTGTAAACAATTATTTTTTTTTTCTATGAAGTTGTAATTCTTTCTACCAATCCTTCCGTTGTCAGATAGGCAATAATTTTAGCGTATTAAGGGAATAGAACATCAATAATTAATGCCGCCTGAACACAGGGTATAATGGAATTTCCAAGTTTTCCCACCATTATCGTGGCCCAGATTATAGTAGTGTTTTCCTCTGACCGTATAAATTTAATTGAACTGTAGATAACTTGCATTTATTAGGAATCATTCAATAGCCATCATCAATTATTGGTGAAGGACCCGTGTTTGTAAAGAGGGAGACTGATCATTACCTAACTTCACAACCACCCTTCCTCCCGAAATAATTTTGTTTTAGCAACATATTTAACTTTCGTTTAAACCGTGTTATCCTTCACTGAGGGTCATTCCGTTTGGAAACCGTACATGAGCTTATTATTAGCCAGAACGCCATCTGGAGTACAGTATACCTTTGGGTGGCGCCCGAGTCACTTTTAACCCATACCAACCCCTGGAACCGATAGACCGTCATCCACATTCCGCCCAGGAGTTAAACTACCTCACCGCAAATAACTACAAATAATATGAATATACTAAATTATATTTAAGCTAAATAAAAAAAAAATTGTGCATAAACGTGTTATATGTTTCAAATTTAACCCTAAATCTGAATTTAATGGGCAACCTATCTAAGTATTAGGTGAACTAACTTTCACGGCTTGGAACAATTACATTTCGGCACCCAACAGCCAGCAAAGAAATGACAGCGCTTGATTCCGTGGTCAGAACATTTATGCGCACTAAACTATTGTAAACGATGGCCAAACAGCCTTTAAATAGCATGACGCCATGAACTTTATAACATAAAATTATTTAAACCAAACAGGTATAAGGAAAAAGAAAAGCTGAGAAAATATATTTTAATTAGCATATATACAAACAACATACATCACAGATAAATTTGCGTCTCCGTTTGCGTCTGCGCCTGCGTCTGCGCCTGCGTCTACGTCAGCACCTGCGCCTTCGTCTGTGTCTGTGTCTGCGTCTGCGTCTGCGTCTGCGTCTGCGTCTGCGTCTGCGTCTGCGTCTGCGTCTGCGTCTGCGTCTGCGTCTGCGTCTGCGTCTGCGCCCGCTCCTGTGCCTGCGCTTGTCTGTGTCTGTGTCTGTGCCTGTGTCTGTGTCTGTGTCTGTGTCTGTGTTTGTGTCTGCGTCTGTGTCTGCGTCTGCGTCTGCGCCTGCATCTGGGTCTGCCTCTGCGACTGCGTCTGCGTCTGCGTCTGAGTCTGCGTCTGCGTCTTCCTCTGCGTCTGTGCCTGTGTCTGTGTCTGTGCCTGTCTGTGTCTGCGTCTGTGCCTGTGCGTGTGTCTGTGCCTGTGTCTATGTCTGTGTCTGTGTCTGTGTCTGTGTGTGTCTGTGTCTGTGTCCGTGTCCGTGTCCGTGTCCGTGTCTGTGTCTGTGTCTGTGTCTGTCTGTGTCTGTGTCTGTGTCTGTGTCTGTGTCTGTGTCTGTGTCTGTGTCTGTGTCTGTGTCTGTGTCTGTGTCTGTGTCTGTGTCTGTGTCTGTGTCTGTGTCTGTGTCTGTGTCTGTGTCTGTGTCTGTGTCTGTGTCTGTGTCTGTGTCTGTGTGTCTCTGTGTCTGTGTCTGTGTCTGTGTCTGTGTGTCTCTGTGTCTGTGTCTGTGTCTGTGTCTGTGTCTGTGTCTGTGTCTGTGTCTGTGTCTGTGTCTGTATCTGTATCTGTGTCTGTGTCTGTGTCTGTGTCTGTCTCTGTGTCTGTGTCTGTGTCCGGGTCTGTGTCTATGTCAGTGTCAGTGTCTATGTCAGTGTCAGTGTCAGTGTTAGTGTCAGTGTCAGTGTCCCCGTCCGTGTAGGCGCCCACGTCCGCGTCCGTGTCCGTGTCCGTGTCTGTGTGCGTGTGCATGAACTTTATAACATAAAATTATTTAAACCAAACAGGTATAAGGAAAAAGAAAAGCTGAGAAAATATATTTTAATTAGCATATATACAAACAAAATCATCACAGATAAATTTGCGTCTCCGTTCCCGTCCGCGCCTGCGTCTGCGCCTGCGTGTGTGCGTGTGTGCGTTTGTGCTTGTGTGCGTGTGTGCGTGTGTGCGTGTGTGCGTGTGTGCGTGTGTACGTGTGCGTGTGTGCGTGTGTTCGTGTATTTGTGTGTGCGTTTGTGCGTGTGTGTGCGCGTGTGGGCGTGTGCGGGTGTGCGTGTGTGCGTGTTTGCGTGTGTGCGTGTGTGCGTGTGTGCGTGAGTGCGAGTGAGCGTTTGTGCTTGCGTGCGTGTGTGCGTGTGTGTGTGCGTGTGTGTGCGTGTGTGCGTGTGCGCGTGTGTGCGTGTGTGCGTGGGTGCGTGTGTGCGGGTGTGCGTGTGCATGTGTGCATGTGTGCGAGTGTGCGTGTGAGCGTGTGTGCGTGTGTGCGTGTATGCACGTGTGCGTGTGTGCATGTGTGCGTGTGTACGTGTGTGCGTGTGTTCGTGTGTGCGTATGTGCGTGTGTGCGAGTGTGCGTGTGTGCGTGTGTGCGTGCGCGTGTGTATTTGTGTGTGTGTGCGTGTGTGCCTGTGCGTGTGTATTTGTGTGTGTGTGTGTGCGTGTGCGTGTGTACGTGTGTGTGTTATTGCGTGTGCGCGCGTGTGTGTAAATTTTTTTAACTAACATCAATAGCGGACAAGCGCGACTTTTGGTGTCTTTTAGAGGCGTTTACTTGCTGTCTGCCTGACGGTTGGCATGTGCCACGATTCCGTCTGTGTTTTTTTATTGGTGTAAGTGATACTTAAACACTTGCATGTAGGAAAGGTTATGCATTGAGCGTTAGCAAGTGTGTAGCTAGACGACTGGCTGGGAAAAGATACCGATGTTCTGAATCAGTCTCCAGTTGATTGTTTGTTGCTACTGGTGAGACGTAAGCATCTCTCATTAGAACATTGAGTGCGGCGGTTAACAATGAGGCTTTCAAATGATTTTTATAAATACGAAGCGGATTATGTCTTAATTCTAAGCTCTAGCAACTAATGGAAATGATTAATAAGTAATAAAATAAGATACTCATTTCTTTATAAGATTCACATAATCATCACCGGTTTAAATGATATGAGAGTATATTTGTGGTATTAAGCTTATTACGCATCACTCTGTGCCATTTTGTATTTTATAGTACAGGTATAGTAAGGTCGATTGGATTGCGTAGATAAATATTTGCACGTGGTATTTTTTGTAGTATACCTTGCGATGGTTACTGATACGTTTAGTGTAGCGTATAAAGTAATGTAGAACAGTATTAGTATGTACAACATAAATATATATATATATATATATATATATATATATATATATATCCGTTGAAGGATTTATTTTGAGTGTAAAATTTAGGTAAGTTAAAATATTACGTACACTTTCGATTTTCGCACGGCGATGGTCTTTACCGATTATCATAGGGCTTTAGTTAATGGAAAATGCCACAGGGTTGAAGCGCGAGAGTGGATTCGTGTGATAGCGTAGAGTAAATTTGTTAACTGAGAGGAAATACACTCAATTGAGTGTATGTAAAAGGGAATATTTTTAATATAAAGGGAATGAAGGTCATAACGATTAATGCTATAAAACGTGTAAAATTCCAGTTGTCTACTTTTAAAAACGTTACAAAATGTTTAATTTACACGTACATTTAGTAAGAGTTTTTATAGTTCAATATGATGTCTGAATATAAATTGCCAACTTGTTGACACAAATATATCGGTTGTATTCAATATGTTCTTGTAACGTATGTGTTTAAAATTATCTTTAATATTAATTGAATTTTGGTGCCTTTAAACTTAATCTGACGTTTATGAGTTTATTATTTTGGACCAAACTAAATTTATTGAGTTTGTGTAAACGAATCTTGACGTAGTATTTTAAAGTTGAAAGGGTTGTACGTATTTAATATTTGGTATTGAGTTAAACGTTTACAGAATTCTGAAGTCATTCAAGAATTTTATTACCTCTAAGCCTAGTAGTTTAAACATGGAAACAAAAATGGCGCCAGTGACTGTGTTTTCCCACGTTGAGCTTTATCTTACAGTAAGTAGGATTTGAAATATTATTTTAGCTACTTTACGATTTACATCATACTCCTCTTCCCCAGCGAGTTAGCTAGATAATCCGCTTACTTTTTATAAGCATTACTTGGCACCCAGTCCGAATTGATGGTGTAACTCTGTTTCATTTATTAGCTAGCACACCTTAGGAACTAGACTTTCATTGATCTAATGGCTACAGTAAAGTCGAAGTTGACTGAAAATTGATTAATGCCATATAGACAGTAAAATTTAATGTACAACGGTTCCTGTGGAATAAATTTGATGTATAAATTTTACTTTATATTGTATCACCTTCAGGACACTAAAACTGATCGCTGTCAATAACGGGATGGAAAGCGCTAGATGCAATCACCAGACCCTACGTTAGGCTTACCCACCCAGTATATTACGTCTCGTGATAGCCTTCGAGAATGTTACCAGCTTCACAGAATTCCTTTCTTGCATTTATCACCTTCAATTTAATCTTAACAGTGAATATTGTTTTATTTCATTTCACAGCTGTTAATGTACGGCGTAAATGTTGCCGTCCCAGTTTTTTACTTTAAACACAATAAGCTGCCCCCTTTAACCTCATTTAAATCCGTTCACGAATTTTTCCTCTAACAATACCAGTGCTCACCAAGAAAACTTCAATCTCCCTAGGTGCCCTTCTGAAACACTTTATTTAAAAACCGGATTTGCAAAAATTACGGTAAATTATACAAACTTGAAGCTCCTTACTAACCACTATTAACATTTGGGAAAAAACCAAATTGCTAACCCCGGCCCTCCAAAACGTGCCTACATAAACTCCTCATATCACCATTTTTCTACAGAAATATTATATAACACCCTAGAGAGAGACGTGAGAGGGAGAGGAGAGAAGCCAGAGGCACGAGGGAGAGAGATATTATAATACCTAATTACTCATTTCTGCGTGTATAATACTAAGGGTTCACTTCAAGGTGAAATCATTATAAACTCCTGTGGTAAATTCGTAAATGGGTAAGGGCACAACCAACATATGGAAATTAAAAGACCTGCAATGACTTTAATAATGTTTTTTAGATTAATTATGCAAAAAATAAGTCACAGCGTAAAGCAAAAATAGTTATCCATGTCAGAATAACATTTAAACTGTATGTTAGATAGATAGAAATAGATATAAATACTTGTTAACATTAAAAAATACCAAGGCCATTTGCTTCTATAAGATATCAATAATACAGTTTAACTATTTCTATTCATATTTAATTTTTAGATTTTCCTTATGCTATATATATATATATATATATATATATATATATATATATATATACCTGCCTTATGAGACTAGGGCCTCTTATTAGAATAGAATACAAATTCAAATCAGGGGACTCAGACCCGAGAACAAGTTCATATACCTGTCATACAAGCTAGCATAAGGACCCTTAATTAATTTCAAATTTCCTGCGGAGGTTCTGAACTCGGCTTTTTTTCGGCTTAAGGCCGGCCCCAAGGCTACGTACGAGGTCAATCCCAAGGTGGAATCAGAGGTCAGCCTCAAGTTTAAAATACGACCCCCATGTAGGCGTCAGGGTCAAAAGTGGAAGTGAGCGTGGCGTATGACGTCACGAAAAAGTGGAGAGGGTGGTGTCCTTATCCTACTAATAATGCTCCATATAGTTTTTATTTTATTGTTGGATGTACCTATTACACTGCAGTAATGAAAGTTTTTAGCCATCTTAATTGTTGTTTTGAATATTCTACAATATGGGTTAACATAGTTAATAAATTACTGGATGGTGCTAATTTTTTTAAATTTTATTAGTAGACGTTTATTCCGGATAGATGCGGTCCGTTTGAATCGATGCTATTTTGTATTCGGTACGTGGAAAAGCACCATTAAACTAGGTTACAATAATTTGGAAAAAAACTATTGAAAGCTAAATTACGTTGGAGACCAATTATGTGTGAAAATTAGATTGCTACACTTTTTAAGGTTTTTAGAATCAAAATTTTGTTAGACTTTTAAATTTGAATGTGAGTGTGATTAATTCAAGGAATTTTGATTATGTATACAGTGGGAAAATGGTTACCTGAAACTTACGAAGAATTGTTAGTTCAGCTTCTTGAATTCGCTTCTACATTACTTTGCGGTTGTGATTAAAAATCTGACTATGCGTTTGGTTTGGTTGATTTGATTGAGATTGATTGGTCAGAGCACGGAGTCTGGAC
The DNA here is from genome assembly GCA_036346205.1 of Vesta saturnalis. Taxonomy (NCBI): domain Eukaryota; kingdom Metazoa; phylum Arthropoda; class Insecta; order Coleoptera; family Lampyridae; genus Vesta; species Vesta saturnalis. The sequence goes on along the minus strand of JARFJB010000902.1, from coordinate 8,725,055 downwards.
GAAGTCTATTTTGATTTTATATATATATATATATAATATATATATTGGTTCCTATATCACAAAAAAATTACTTAGTTTCTCTCGCGACTTCCACACAGCATGACATCGTTCCTGATCTTTTATCGCGTTCTGTTCATAAGTCGATAGTAAATAATATACGTATTTAATATAAAATAGTTTTGAATAATATAATACCGTTAATCTAATATATTGTTCTTTACTAAACATGTTATTTAGTAATAAATACATTCTTGTAGTTAAATATAGTAGTAATTCTCTATGTACGATGGACAAGCCATCATTATTGAGAATTAACAAATTAAGCAGCCCATGGAAAACAAAAAATGCAGCCTCAATAAGAGCAAATCTGTACTTGACATTCGCCGCTTGATTTTCCAGTTTATCTTAAATTTCATTTGAAAAAGATAGCTTGAAACTTCGAAAAGGTAGTGAAAAAATGGAATTAACCCGAAATCACTTCTGCATAATGATTTATTATGACTCTAAGAAAGGTTTAAGTGCGTGTGGTAGCGAAGAAAGTTTGGAATCAACATTTTGCGATTAGGTGCCTTCCTTGGCAACAATTTACAGATGGTACAAAGAATTCAAACGTGGAGGAACTACAGTTGATCACCAGAAAGGCGCAGGCCCTCCCGTCACCGCTGAGACAGAGGAAAACATTGCTGCTGTGAAGAAGGTTATGAAAGCAAATAACAGAAGTAATTACGCCGTAATAGATGCTCAACTGGGGATTGGATCTTTATTTGTGAAAACAATAATACACGACCACCTTCATCTGAAAAAAGTCGTAAGTGTTTTGTACCCCATCATCTTACAGATTTTCAAAAAGCAGAACGAGTAGCAATTTTCCACAAAACTCTAACGTTGCTTAAGAATGATGGACACCAAATTTTGTCGAAAATTGTAACAGGCGATGAAGACGAAACCACACCAACAATAATCAGAAAGCAGCGAGCAATAAAGAAAGTAACGTACGCTGTATTCTTATAAAGTACCGGTCTAGTGAGCGCTATTAAGCTAGAGGAGCTAAATGGTACGTATAACACTGTTTGACACAAGTGATTAATAAAGTGCCAAAGAAAGGAATTATGCTATATCACCCTACACCGCAGAGCTAACTTGGTAGTATTTGGCTACAAACAAGATTAATGTAATCTAACACCCTCCCTACTCACCAAATCTGGCAAGTTGCGATTTTTAGCTGTTTGGGGGGGGGGGGGCTGCTGCTGTTAGGTGTTATTTTAATAGTATTCCTAAAGTTACTTGGCCTGGAATATTTAAGCAGTGGAAGAAAAGAATGGCTAATTGCATTATAGCAGAAGGCAGCTACTTTGAACATATCTAAAATAAAATTTTGAAAAAGTTACATTTGTTCTTTTATTCTCAATAATAATGGCTTATCCCTCGCATAATGGTAATTAATTTGTTTTCTATTGTATATAAACTCTGTTTTGGTGCTTTCTGATAGGATTATGAAGTAAACGAACATGTTTGAAAATGTGTTCCATATAGAATTAAAATTTTAATAAAGTTAAACAAAAATTTCCATAAAGTTCTGGTAATCCATCAACGGATGCAACAAATATTTACCGAATTAAAATATGTATATAACAACAACAAATTATACTAAATACTTAAAGATAAATAAATTAAATGTAAACCAACATATAAGGAAACATGTGCTTTAAATTTATTTGAGTGACCCTTTTGCTTATAATTAATTATACATGGTTGCAAATTTCTAAACCATTAAGGAGAATTTAAACAGTTAGTCCTTTACGGATTATACATCTAGAGCAAAGTTGTAGCTGTTTGTATTGTTAAAAGTTTCCAAAGTATATATAGTTTGTCCTTTATTACATTGTTTTGTATTTGTATAACAACACGAGATCCTTATATATTTTAACATTCTTTCAAGTATGAAAAATGAAATGCGCACGTTTATATAAGGCGCAACAATCTTATTTATGGATCTACTGTACTAAATTTACCTGAAAATGCGGTATTACTTTTATTTATTAATTACAACTAAATATTGAAATGGAAAATGAAACTTGGTTGGGAAATAACAGGTATACTTTATGCCTACGTAACACATGATGTGTATGAGGAACATCCCTTGCACATACATAGCAGGGGTAACAAGATTCGAATCCACTTTCCGAATGCTACGTAGTGTGATACCACTGACCTGTGTGTTCCGTGCAACATACTGGCTATTGAGCATTGTTATGTGTTGTGTTATTCGCAATTCTACTGAGAAAGTTTTATTAAATAATAATCTTTGTAGTTAAATTATTATAAGTTCTATATACATAATGACAAAATTTACATTGATTGGGGCTTGTACTTCGATAGCGCAGTTGGTTAGCGCGTTACTCTTGCAAAGTACAGGTCGTAGGTTCAAATCCTACTCGAGGTAAACTTTTTATTTATGTATTTAGTAAAATTAATAATCATTTTTAATCTTTGTAGTTAATTATACAAAACCTAGTACGGAACTAATTCCCTTTCACTATCTCCGTCCCAATAAATTCAGTTTTTGCACTAAGAAATGACGTAACAAAATAATTATAATTAAAATTTAATTAACACTGAACTTTATAACGTATGCCTTCTCGTTTAATTGTCCTCTGAATAACATACTCATAGAGTGTGGGTCTTGGTAAAGTATTATTAGTAAAAAGGTATAATTGTTTAAAAAAACAATTAAAAATAATACGTCAAGTTAAAAACCTCCGCGCATGCGCCCTGTGTAGTTTTAATTCCAGCCCCTGCAGCCCTTGATAACGTATTTATGTTCATCACCCCGTAATTAAGGCCCTTGTGTCAGTATTAAGAGTCTTTTTGGCAGTTCAGCATCTTAATTCTGGTATGAGGCCACCCCCCTGCTCTCAATCAAATGAAACTTGATCAAATCAATCTCATTCAAATTAACCAAACCAAATGCATAGTCAGATGTTTAATCACAACCCATTGTAAACCGCAAAGTAATGTAGAAGTTAATTCAAGAAGCTGAGCTAACAATTCTTCATAACTTTCAGGTAACCATTCTCCTACTGTATATATAATCAAAATAGACTTCGACCCAGACTCCCTGCTTTGACCGATCAATTTCAATGAAATGAAACTCGATCAAATCAATCTCAATCAAATCAACCAAACCAAATGCATAGTCAGATTTTTAATCACAACCCATTGTAAACCGCAAAGTAATGTAGAAGTGAATTCAAGAGGCTTAGCTAACAATTCTTCATACCTTCAGGTAACCATTCTCGCACTGTGTATATATATATATATATATATATATATATATATATATATATATATATATATATATATATATATATATATATATATATATATATATATATATATATATATATATATATATATATATATATATAATTTACAAACTGAGTTAATTAATAATATTAAACATACAAAGCTATACATTTTTGAAATCAGAAAAAAATAAGCCATCGAATGAGTCCATAACCACCTATAGTTGCAATTTAAAAAAAATGTATGTTTGGATTGTAGCTCGAAAAATAATTACTAAACAATTTTTTATTCATATTTTCCCATTTTGCGTAAAAATAGCAACCAAAAGTCTCTCTTATAACTTTTTCGTATTTTCAATAGTTATTTTCAGATGGCTTAGAAAGTTGGCAACAATATTGAATTTTATTATCGGTATTTGAATTATCATGTAATTCTGCCGAACTTTGCTAGTTTAACCGACTCTGTATCTCTTATAATAGGTAACAAAGATAGCCACAGAACGTGGGCAGCTTCTATATATATATATATATATATATATATATATATATATATATATATATATATATATATATACAGTGTGACTTTTTTCATTGTAAGCATTGGCATCTTGGAAACTACAAGAAATAGAGATTCGGTTAAATGCGGAAAGAGTTTTAGTTTTATGAACCTTATTAGATATTTCAAAAAAACAAAAATTTTGCATTTTATTTAATTCTAAATAACTCTGTTATCGATTTAAGAAAAAAAAAATGTAGAGGAAAAAATGACAGTGTTTTTGCTGCTTTATCTTCTGGCGTCGCCACTTTTGTTCTATCTCTTGTTATTCTAAAGTTATGGTATAAACTTTTGTTTTTTTTTTAAATCGAAGGAATAGTAGACTGTGCCTTTATCAGATGCGCATTTTTTAAGCTTTATAACGATATTGATACGTGTAAAACTTGGTTGATGAATTTATGGTCTTTAAGTTACGACTCACTGTGTATGTTGTTGGAAAATGGCAACATTGCACTAAAAATCGTGTTAAATTTAAACTGTTGCAAACATGTGATTACTTTAAAATTTTGGATTGGTGAAAATAATCAGGCTATTGTTCTTTTGGTTTTCTGGTACCTTCAGATAAGAAGGAAAACGCCATTTTGGGAAAAATGCGTAGTGTGAAGCACATGTAAAATTTGGAAAAGGTGTTCCTAAAAATTGGATTGAATTGTTCAAGAAAATTTTTAATTCAGCCTGTTGCTGGTTTTATTCTTTTTCCATATAAATAAGTCCTGTTGGGGACTTCGAATTTAGTTCGGCTTTAATTTTTTTTTGGTTGCTTCTGCTACACTTTGGCTTCGATCAAGAGGTAAGCTACTCACTTTCGTTACTTATTTACAAGACATTAGTTTTGAAATGCATGCGTACATGTTTTGAAATTGTTACTACAGCTAAAGATCATATTTTAAAATTGGGGTATCGACTTAAATTCTAACACATTTATCTTATATAGGTTCTTTTTGGTTCTTTACACATTCACTCAAGATTAACATATTTCGTGCTTCCATAAGGAATAATTAAACCGTTCCTGACAACACATTTGGATATCACTCGTCCGAGGGATGAAATATTAGCTAGCGGTCTTCAAGCCTGAATGGAAACCATCTACGATTACTCCTTCTCCTAATATCTTCCGAATTAACAGAGAAATATACATTACACCTACGTTTAGTTTCCGATAAGTATTATTGTTACACGCAGACACAATTTTACCTATGGTGAGTGACTTTGATTGTTTTCTGGATAACGAGGCTTTCGTTATCTGTACTTTACTGAAAGTTTATAACCATTATATTACTGTGCTACTACTTGTATTAGTGTGTTTCTGCAATTTTCTTAATCTTGAAATTAATGCTTATGCTTTATTGCTAAACAATTTTTTTTTTCTGAATAATCGATAGTAATACTATACACTTGTACCTGTGAAAAAGATAAATTGGGTTATTCAAAAGTTTCGCTTATACTTACATTTAACTTTGCAATAGAATTTATATATCATCTATTTACTTTTCTTGTATACTGGCTTTGTTCTGCTAAACAACCATAATTGTAAAACGGTTAGAATTAACTGTGTTTACTGTACATGCAATCAGCTGTTTTTTTTGTTCACTGAATGCTGCTAGTCGAGTTTAAATATACCATATAGGTCATAAAATTTAGGCTAACTGCTGGGGTTTCAATTACTGTGTAATTAAACGGGAATATTTATTTACTAGCTTTGGGGTTGTATAACATTTATAATTTTTCTTTCGGATTACAATTTTAATATTTGTTTATTCTAAAACTGTCTGAAGTAGGAGTTACTAATCGAATTTTTTGTAGCTTCATGCTTACTTGCCAACTGGGTAATCAACTTGGCCTTTCAAAATTTATCTAAATGCTTTATGCTTATTGATTTTTCTGTAATGCTCATGTTAACTAAATTTAATAATATTTTGTGCTTACATAAGTAAACAACAGGGTAGACATCTAGTGCTAAATTTTGTTTTATATTTGGGGTTTATTTGCGTCCGGTTGATTGGAAACTGATAAGTTAATCCAACGGAGAGCTCTTCGCTGAATTTCGGAAACAAACAAAGAAATCAATTTCGGATAATTATAAATATATGTTTTGGGTATTATTTTTCTTTAGGGTCAACACTAGATGCCGAACCGCATTGTGGCTGAGTAGGTAAAGTTCAAGTAAATTTTATAGTTTGTTTTCAGTGCTGTCGGAAAGGTAAGTTGATTGCTGGTGGTTGATTTCATGGAGACATGATCTCTGATTATATTTGTGTGTTAGATATTTATGAACATTTGATTGTTATTGTAACATTTATGCTATTTACCGTTGGGGTATATTAAAAGTGGTGTTAAACGATTGTAAGCTCTTTCATTAATCCTGTGATCTACGATCAAATTCCTAACCAGTTCCTCCTCAGTGTGGACTTAGTTCACCATTTTCTTTTAGCTGTCTCTTTTGTCCTAGGTGGCCGTAGCCCTTTTCTTGATAGAGGGGCGATAAAGAAGTCAATCAAGTGGTGCCTTTTTTAAATTTTATGTATTTCCTTTCTCCTGCCAAAACGCCCATGCATCCAAGTGCTTAACCGACCGACTGAGCTTCCGGCTAATTCCTCTTTTCCTTGTTACTGCACCTTGGTCACAAATTTCTACCAATATCCTTTTGTGCACGTAACAAAGAAAGATTGGCACCCAACTTTGGGGGCGATTTGTTTTGGTGAATATTCTTTATGTGTACCAGTACACATACTTTTAATCAGTACCTTATACTTTAAGATTTTGTCCTTATACTTTAATATTTTTGTATCCTTTACTCCTTTTCTCTACGATAGTTTAACACAACTTAGTTTAAAATTTAATTGATCAATTTAACGCTGTAGCTTTAATTGGTATTTTACTTTAATAAATTTAGACTTACGTTCATATAAGTTAGACTTTAATATGCCTATTATTTGGAAAATAGATGTTAATCGATTACTAAAAGCGGAGCTTCAATACGAATTATCTTCAAGGGGGTTTTCATGCGACGTTTCTGTAGAACAGTTACGTAAATCAGTTCGTAGTGCATTAGTATTAGACGGGGATCAAACTCTTTCGACTGTAGATTATACTATTGCGTGTGATGTTGATCTATCGGCTATACGAAAAGCTAATGAAGAGCTTTCTACTATTCTAACCTCTTTTCGGGTGACATTTCTACACCGGTTGCTAAACGTTTGATTACACTTTGGGTACATACTCATCGTCGTTGTACTCTGACGAAAGTGGATACTCCGGATGAAGTAACTGCAAAAAATGAATTTCTTCTCTCACTTCAAAATTATCGCGCTGAAGTAGAGGCTATGTATCGCAGGTGGAAACATCCTGCTACGGTTAGTTTCACACAAGTACCTTCTTCTAGTCCAAAGGTTACACCAATTAGTAGTTCGGAAGGTGAACCTGATTTTATTTCTTCTGATTCGGATGACTTGGATGCGTTACCTATTCCAGGTGTTAATACGTCTACACCAGTAGCTTCGCGGAAATACTATGCGGTTGCGAAATTAAACTTAACTTTTTCTGGGGAAACTTCTTCGTCACTTCTTGAATTTTTGACACGGGTGGAAGAACTCGCTTCTGCTAGGGGACTTACTAATTCATACCTTTACGCTGCTTGTCCAGAACTTTTGACGGGCAAGGCCTTATTACTATACAGGGCACATAAGGAATCCTTAACCTCTTGGGAAGATGTGGTAGCACTTTTAAAATCAGAATTTATTCCAATTAACTATGATGAACGACTGTTGGAAGAAATTAAAGCTCGTACTATGGGTCCTTTAGAATCGATTGGTATATATGTAGCTACTATGCAAAGTTTATTTCAACGCTTACTTCTACCTCTTTCTCCGGAACGACAACTTGAGATTGTCCGACGTAATATTTCTCCGTTCTATCCTTTTGTGCACGTAACAATATCACACATGATGTATTTATTTTTAAAAATAACAGAGTTATAACGCTTTTATTATTGATTTACAGTAGGCCATGGAACAAATGAATTAATTATTATGATTTTTGGCAGTTTTACACACTTGCCATAATAAATACAGTTTTTTTTTTCATTTCAAACTGTGATGAGCGAAAACAAATTTAGTGATTTTTATTTTAAATGTTGTAGAATCGTTATTATTAGAAATACAACAAAATGACACTAATAAAAATTTTAGACATTTTAATGCGTAACATGTTGTACATACTAATTTCCTGAGCGCTTGAGTTAGCACAAACTTAGATGTTTTTAAGCAGCCGTAATAGTTGGCTCTGACATTTTTAAAAAGAACAATTTTTTTTCCTTTTATAACGATATAGGGTTTGCTACATTTACTTTGATGAATAAAGGCGATATAGGAATTTTCGTATTATCGAGAAATGAAAAAAAAAAAATAAAAAAGTACGGGCGCTCATTGTTTTAGTTGAAATTTGGCAGTTCTGTAACTTCGTAAAGTAAATTAAAGATGTTTTCTAATCGCGACATACTTAATATGTTGGAATGTTTTATAGTGTGTAATAAAAATAGTGTTCTTGCTGCCGAACGACACCAACAATTGTATGAAAATTGGCGTCAACCATCTCTACCGACGGTCAACAGTTTATACAGAAATCTGAGGCAGTTTGGTTCCTTTTCGAAATCTAGAGAGGGGTGAAAACATCCTTTAGAGGATATCCAACTAAACGTATCAGAATCCTTTCACTTCAACCCGACAAATTTCAGCTGAAGTTGGTGTGTCGCAAACCACAGTCATGAGAGTTTTGAAGAAACACATATTTCACCTATATCACCTATCAGTAGGACAGACACTGCATCCAGGAGATCATGCTGCAAGGATTGCGTTTAGTAACTGGTGCATTAATATGATTGAACAGAATCCAGAGCGATGAAACCAAATTTACCAACTGCGGTATGTTCAATAGGCGCAATGAGCATATGTGGATGCAGGAAAATCCTAGGATACTTCGTGAAAGACGGCCTCAAAGATAATTCAATGTTTGGTGTGGAATTATTGGATCGCGAATTCTTGGATCTTTCATTTACGATGAAAATTTAACAAGCCAGCGTTATATTGAGTATCTACAAAATGAATTTCAAGATATGTTGGATATCTTAGATTTGAAAACAAGACGTAATTTACGCTGGTTTCAACACGACAGTGCTCCTCCGCACAACCAACTGGAAGTAAGACAGTACTTAAACCAACTGTTTCCAAATTCCTGGATAGGTAGGAACGGGCCAGTCCCTTGGGTACCAAGATCGCCAGATCTTTCACTTTTAGATTTTTTTCTTTTTTGCACTTTAAAAGATTTGGTTTATCAGCGAACTTATGCGATAAAAAAAGAACTACGTGATGCCTTTCGCAATTTATATTGTAGGAAAATACGGATAGCAGTAAATTCCATTGTGAAAATAAGCCGCTTGTGTGTAAATAATAATGGTGGACATTTCGAACATTTGCTGAGATAGATTAATTTTTTTACATGCAATTACTTCAAAGTCGAAATTTAAACTTGATAATTCCTAGTTTCTTTGCGTTCTTGCTCTATTTGAAGCCCTAATTTTTAGGTGAAATGTTATAATAAATTGATTAATTAACTTAACCGGATAAAAATATTTTTCCATGGTACATTCTGTTTTTGCTCCTCTCAATAATACAATAGTATTGTTATAAAGAGAACAATTTGTTCTTTTTAAAAATGTCGAAGCCAACTATTACTGCTACTTTTTCACTAAACTCGTTTTCGCTCATCAAAGTTTGAAAAGAAAAAAAAACTGTATTTATTAGGGCAAGGGTGTAAAACTACCAAAAACCATAACAATTAATTAATTTTTTCCATAGCCAACTGTAAATCAATAATAAAATCCTTATAATTTTGTTATTTTTAAAAATAAATACATCATGTCTGATATCGTTATAAAGCATAAAATAATGCGCATCTGATAAGGGCACAGTCTATACCTTCCACTTGAAAACCAAAAGTTTATATCATAACCTTGCAATAACAAGAGATATTTAGAGTTATTTAGAATTAAGTAAAATGCAAAATTTTAGTTTTTTTGAAATATCTAGCAAGCCATGAACTTTTTTCAACAACTGAAAGTGTCGTTAATTTATGTTCCTAAAACTGCAACTCTTTCCCCATTTAACCGAATCTCTATCCCTTGTAGTTTCCGAGATGCCATGCTTAAAATGAAAAACTCTCCCTATATATATATATATATATATATATATATATATATATATATATATATATATATATATATATACCGGTGTCAGTTTTGAAACCTGGCCATAGGTATTTAATATTGATTTTGACATTTTTGTGAATTCCTGCTTGCCAATTCAGAATTTCATATCAATGGAATGAGAAAATTATTACGCATCGAATGTCATCAAAAATGAAACTATATTCATCGATTTTTATTGAAAATTTTTAATTTTATTACACACACTAGAAGGAATTGCTAATTTATATTATAACAGGGGTGGGCTAAAATCAAAAGTTATAACATATATTCAAGTAACCCTCCATTCTGCCATAAACAATATCCAAGCTTGTTATAAAATGAATTTCGAACATTAAAAAACTGCCTTTCGTTTATTAACCTACACTCCGCAACGACTGCTGCCCTCAAAGAATTAATATTTGAGTGGCGTTTTTTTATAAATCTCACTTTTAAGGTGGCCCCACAGAAAAAATCAGGAGATTTGGCTGGCCAGTTTATGGTACCACCTCCAACGGTCTGAAAATGTATCATTTAAATGATTTCTGACATCTACACCGTAATGCGCGGGACAGCCGTCGTGTTGAAACCAAATATCCTGATTTTCTCTTGCAGTTTTCTCCAAGCCAGGACCTACCCTATTCACTAAAAGTTTTAAATAAGTTTCAGCATTTCAATGTCCATTAACGTCAAATGGGCCGATAATTTTATTATTAAAAATTCTAGCCCAAATATTAATTGTTTGAGGGTATTGGGTTCTTGTAGATAAATTGATCCTTGGGTTTTATTGAGCCCAGTATCGAGTGTTTTGCACGTTAGGTTCATTGTTTAACGTAAAAGTGCATTAGTCCGTAAAACAAATTGACGATATAAAGCGATGATCCTGATTCGCACGCTCTTGCATCTCTTCGCAAAAAATAATTCTGCTTTCCGCATCTGTTTGAAATACCTCCTGATGACATTGGGGTTTGTATGGATGATCGGTGCTTTTGTAGTATGCGATATAGCGCCGACTTTGACGCATTTAATTCATGGCTAATTTCCTTTGTGCTGTAGGTTGGGTGGAAATTTATCATTCCCTAAACACGTTCTTCCAATTCAGTGCCATCCTCCCCAGCATTCTTTCGATTACCTGTATTACAATGATATTATTTAAATTTTTGCAAAAAATGATGCTAAAAATAATAAATACTACCCACCTCTAGCTTCCGATTCTGCTCAAACATTAGCAGATTCTTAAAATTTTTGCGCTTAGTTCCGTATTGTGGATTTAAACGGTATTGGGCTGTTATTAAATTTAACAGAAAACAAATCTCTCAATTTCCGCAAACTAACGCCACTGTAATATGTTTTAACCATAAGAATTCTTTCTTCATTTGAGTAATTATTTATTTTGTAAATAAAAACTAGTTACCTAGCTCAGAATATCAAGAAATAACAAATGAATTCGACAATTGTTAATTGTTTTAAAAATCAAGGCAACTCATATTTAAAACCATATATATATATATATATATATATATATATATATATATATATATATATATATAATTTGTAATGGCTATATCATGAAAACATTTATTATTAATTAAATAAGTATAAATCTGGGTATAGGGTTCTAATATTTAAATTTCGTTGGCAAATCAAAAATATAACTATTTAACTTTTTAATTATTAATATTAAATTAAAATGTATTCGTGAAATCATAAAATTTATTATTTCACACCCGGAAATGTTCATGTTATAATTTAATAGTAATTTGCAATAATTTGTTTCACCGTGTAACCGGCTTCTACGGAATTGGCAAAATGTACGCATGCGTTGCGTCATTGCTCAATTAAAATATGTGCTGCCTATCAAAAATTTTCACCAACGATCTATTACTTAGTGAGTACAATTTTGATTTTCTTTATTTTAAAATTAAAATATTTATGGTTACACCTGTTCATTAACTTTTCAGATATTGATACACGTCGTCGCACAATAAATATATACAAATTCAGAAAACAAAACATAAATACAGGACATTAAAAGAACAATCAATGCAATCTGTTGGGTTATGATAGCAAAATAAATTCACATGTGTTGTTGTAATCTCGTATAAATGGTCACCTAAAGCTTGTTCCATATTACCATTGGGTGTAAAACTTCTTTCCATCTAATGATGATACTGCCTTCCATACTGCCTCCATAACTTCATACAGCTTCACTAACTTGTGATAAATCTTCTTTTTGGTAAATACGTTGCACTTAGGTAATATGCTCATTTACTTTTGTAGTTGCACTTTTATTTGCTTTGAATATATCTTCTATATTCTTATTAAATAACAAAGGCTGTTACTTGTGGTATTTTTTGATACTATACTATCTGTTGGTCTGGATATAATCAATCACATATCCTTGAATGTGGTGATCGGTTTATTACAGTTTTGAACATGCATGTCTTACAAGGGCTTGTTCTCACTGTTAAATGTAAATCCAGTTCAGTTACAAACCTTTTTTACGCAATGGATAAAACAAGCTTTTACAATGTTTTGGTTTTCAATAACGTTTTTAGACTCAACCAAACGGGAAAAACCTTTCACGTTTGTGGCAAAAAACGGTGGTTCTCATGGTTTCAATGAGGGAAAGCTAAATTTTACAATAGTTTGGTGTTAAGCCCCACCAAATGGGAAAAACTATGTTTACTATAAACGTAGTAGAAGAAATTGTAAAATTACAGTTTCTTTGTGTTGAACAATGTTTTAACTCCGATAAATGCGGAAAAATGTCTTAGTTTCAATTTTATAAGAAAAACGGTTTTTAACAGTCAGAAAATAAATTTAGCAATTTTTTAATGTTGATTAGCGTTTTGATTCCGCTATACCGGGTGTAAACAGGCCACCCCTATAACTTTGAAATGGAAGGGTATAATTATTTCAAATGTTGGTCAATTGTATTAGAGCAAATTTGCGATTTTTTGATAAAAAAATCCAATATGGTCGATATCCGGTTTCGCCGTAAATGATATGAGGCGGTAAACAAAGGAACATAGGATGGGCAGGATGAGGATGGTGCCGATGTGTGACGTCATCATAGCTCATATTAAATAGGTTTTTTTTATAAATGGTTTAAATATCACTTTCAATGTCAAACTGCTAGAGTGCTGGTGGTTAGCGGTAGGAATCGTCTTCCACGCTTTTGGTGCGGGTTCGATTTCTGACTCTTGCACTTTTTTTTTCTCTTAGGTTACAGTAGTTTTGTTTATCTAATCTACTTGTGTTAGGTTATTGTAGTTTTGTTTATCTAATCTAATTATGTTAGTTTACATTAGTTTTGTTTTTCATATCTAAAATAGATGACGTCACGCATTGGCACCATCCTCATCCTACTCGACGTATGTTCCTTTGTTTACCGTCTCCTGTAAATGATATAGAAACTAGAAATAATACCTAATCATTGAACTTAATTAATTAACTGTTGAAAATGCCCACCATTCAGTTGTAGACAGAGTTGAAGTCTTCTTATAAAATTTTCATTCACATTTTCCAGCATTTCTTGTCTAATACTGTCGAAAGCTCTTGTCACATGGTCTTCTTGATCTTCTCGTGTTGTAACTGGGGTAGCATACACGAAATTTTTAACGTATGCCCACACGAAAAAATCTAATATTATTAGATCCGGCAATCTGGCATTCGTACCTGTCCAATAATTCCCAAATATGTGATTTAGTTATTCAGTAACCAATCGTGCATTATATCAGTCTTGTTGATAAAACATGTTAATCCTTTCGTTTAAATCAGCGTGGAAATAAAAAAACTTTAAAACTAGCTCAATTTTGAGTAGAAATAGCTGCTTGCCTGTGTAAACTGGGTTCCGAAAATATAACAAAAAGGGGAAGACCTTCACATTTAGAACGTGAACTACAACAGAAAAAACAGCAGTCGGTTACTACTGCCTATATTCCACCGAAAGTTAGATTGGATGAAACTAGTCACTGGCCCATATACAAAGAAATCCGTCAAAGATGTAAACTACCCTCTTGTAAATCATTTTCTTTCATAAAATGCAACAAATGTGGTTTGCATTTCTGTTTGAATAAAATAATAATTGTTTTCTCAAGTTTCATACCAGTTAGTATGTAATTTTGTTTGTGTCGTTGTCACCCTTTGTAGCAGATCTGATACAAATGAAAAAATATTTTTTCCCGGCAAAAAGAAAAAGTCGGGCGATGTAGGGTTAAAGTTATTTACCAAGTGTTTTTCTTTGATATTTCGACAGAGGCGGCTTCAGGACCATTTTGTGTTTATGGAAATTAAATAATAGTACGTTATTTAAGAAAACAAGTGAATGTTACATAACTTTGGTTAAGTTATAAGAAACTTGAAGCAAGTCATGACCACCTTGGATGAACAAAAAAAATCAATTAAAAAAATTGCGTCCAAATTGAAATTTGACAATTACGTTGTACGTATTTGAAGAACGGCGGATAGCCATAGGATTGCAATCCTTTGAATGCGCATACGCGCACCATTGACAAATAAATGACAATTTGTAGTTTTGCACGAATTTTGAAACGTTGGTGTTGAGGATTTATAAGTAAAATATAAAAATAAAATGTAAAATTCCACTATATTAAGTATTATTCTTAATATTGTGGAATTTAACATGTTATTTTAATATTTTATTTACTTATTATGAACAGATTCCCGATATATCGTTTTAAATATTTATTAAATTATCGGATTAAACCTATTTTTTATTCTTTCATAAACTTTTATATTTACTATCACTTTTATTTTATAACCTCCATCACTTTCGAAAAAAAATAAACATCACATCCAAAACATCAGAAGAAATTTTATTTACATAAAAAAAATGCACATCAACCGATGTTGATGCAAGATTTAGAAATAAAACAATACAATAATGTCGAAAATTATAACCGGTAACCTTAGTTTTAAGATTTGTTATTTGTTATATCAATTATTTCTGAAATCTCAAACTCTACGTTGATCGCGGTTCACTTCGGATAATGTTAACGAAAATTTTTAACTTACATGTAACGAATGCACTATTAGCACTATGACTTTTTAGTCACACAAAATTAAAATTATAAGAGAGTAAGAGCACGAGTAAGAGTTGTAAGAGAACGAGAAATCTGGAGCAATTCCTTATATACTTTTCTCATGGATACCAAAGCTTTCAATTTTTTTTTACATTACATACAAAAGATCCTTGCATTTGATTTGTCTAAACAAAAAAATTAAATTAACTAAAACATAAATTATGCTATAACTTTGTCAAATCAATTCGGATTTGTTTTCTAAAAATATTTTTGAAATCAGGGCAAAATTTTGCATAAATAGACAGCTAACATGCTATACTTCGCTTCATGAATTTACATTTTGACAATTTAATACCTAAGATTACTAAAATCTAACAAATTTTATGTTTTAGAACTAAACTGAAAACATATTCAGCTTCTGCATAAAAAAACTGTATAAGAATACGCTTATTTCTACCCATTTTTAATAGTTTTAACAAAATTTCTACTTCAATAGCTTAAATTTAGGTACATAACCCAATTTTTCTAAATGTATGTTTAAATTAAATATTTAATGTTAAATTCTATGTGAAAATAAAGGAAATCTATTATTATATGCTTTTGTAATTTATTCTGAACTTAACTTATCCTATATAAACTATAAATTTGTAAAATTCTTAACTATTGTACTTAACTGAACTTGACATAATTTAAGTTTAACTTACTCTTTAAACGTATACCGGGTGGCCCACTTAAGCGGGATTGCTCCATAACTCCTTTACTATTACAAATACGAAAAAATGTCTTATATAAAAGTTGTCCACAGTCATAAACTACACGTTTTAAAATTATTTTCAGAAATGGCGGACTTCCGGTGATACCGGAAACTCATGCCAACTTCGTTATTTTAAATAGAACAACCTATATATTATTACATTTTTGAATTTCTCGTTGAATTTAAAGGTCACCTTAATAACCATACTATGGGTCTACGTCGCATTGCTTCTGAGTTATTTGACATTTTGTAGAAAAAATGACGTTTGCAGAGCCTCCGAAAACTTTCAATATCTCGAAGACGCATACATGTAGAGAGATGTGGCTTTCGTTTTTTATTTCCGAAAATGGTACCGCATCATTCTCATTCATTGCCAAAAATCTTGCTTTTAGAATTCAATAATTTCTATCGCTCCGAAAATAATTTTTTTCAAAAATGGATAACTTGAAACTTGACCCATATTTTCTTACATCAGCGGATAGGAAATAAAATTTCCTTTCCATTGATGTAACATTATCGATATTTTGGAGTGATAGTTTTCGAGATATTCACATTTTTATCTAATGTCAGTTTTTATTGCGCATTGCCGCCGTGCTTTGGAAAATGTTTGTCAATTGTTTTAAACAACTAATAAGAAGTCTTGCTTTTAGAATTCAATCATTTCTATCGCTCCGAAAATAACTTTTTTCAAACATGGATAACTTGATTTTTTTAATGCACAAGAAATAAACAATAAATACTCAAGAATTAAGAACACAAAACTCAAAAGAAATACATAAGGAATGAACAATAAATACATAAGGATTGCACAAGTAATACAAAATACTTAAGGCTTACACAAGAAATAGAGAAGGAATGCACAATAAATACACAATAAATACAAAAAGAAGGATCAATAAATACATAAGGACAATTACTTAACGATTACAGAAGATATACAAAAGGAATGCACAAGAAATACAGGTTATCTTGTTTGATACTGCACGTGTCCGGTGTTTGTAAAACGTAACAACTTTTGAAAGGCTGTTTCTCGGGGAAGTCTTCGTTTAGGATACCGTACCGCATAAATCCTTGACGCCAATAACGCATTTCTTTGGCATTCTGCAAGAATGAAAGTCATGTCAATCAACTCTGCGTCGGACAACAACATTTTGATGGAAATGTCTTGTAGAAACACTTAAACTGATACACAACACAGCAAAGCACAACAGAAGCTCGAGAAACTGACGTTTCTCCAAAATATCGATAATGTTACATCAATGGAAAGGAAATTTAATTTCCTATCCGCTGATGTAAGAAAATATAGGTGGTTCCTTTAAAAAAATCAAGTTATCCATGTTTGAAAAAAAATATTTTCGGAGCGATAGAAATTATTGAATTCTAAAAGCAAGATTTTTGGCAATGAATGAGAATGATGCGGTACCCTTTTCGGAAGTAAAAAACGAAAGCCACATCTCTCTACCGGTATCCGTCTTCGAGATATTGAAAGTTTACGGAGGCACTGCAAACGTCATTTTTTCTACAAAATGTCAAATAACTCAGAAGCAATGCGACGTAGACCCATAGTATGGTTATCAAAGTTACCTTTAAATTCAACGAGGAATTCAAAAATGTAGGTTGTTCTATTTAAAATAACGAAGTTGGCATGCGTTTCCGGTATAACCGGAAGTCCGCCATTTCTGAAAATAATTTTGAAACGTGTAGATTATGACTGTGGACAACTTTTATATAAGACATTTTTTCGTATTTGTAATAGTAAGGGAGTTATGGAGCAATCCCGCTTAAGTGGACCATCCTGTATATATATATATATATATGTGTATATATATATATATATATATATATATATATATATATATATATATATATATATATATATATATATATATATATACAGGTTGACTCAAACGCCCGTCCTTTTCGAATATGAATCGGGTGGCTAAAACAAATTAAATCGTAAGAGTAAAAATTTTGCGTTTTGTACTTGGTTATCGAGTTATTGATAACAAACAAAAATTCAATCTTATGATGCTAAGTATTTCTGATTAGTTATGACATAATAAGTATAAATATAATTTCATACGGTTATTTGTTTTAAAAATAGAACGTTATGATTCTAATCGAGAATACGTTGATGTGTTAAAAGTATTAAGTGCGTGTAATGATAATCCCAGTGCTGCAGCTAGCGCATATGCGGAAAAATTCCCACGCCGACGACACCCTGATGCAAATACTCTTAGACGGCTTGACCAGAGGTTACTGGAAAGAGGTACACTAAATCTAAAATTAAATAAGGGAGGCCGCTATCCTATGCGTTCAAGAAGAGCAAATTCTTGATTTTGTTGATGCGGATCCAAGTGCAAGTCTTCGAGTTACATCGAGACAAACTCATAGTAGAAATTCAACCCTACAGCAATCCCAAATGTTATTTACGCGCCTTTTTCTTTGTACACGTTACAAAATTTTACTGGTTAGATTCTTGTGTTTGTCCATTATTAATATTAAAACCGCTGAGTCTAAAATATGTTCAAAAACTCACCCGTACCGTACAGTAACTCTATTGTATTATAAATTATCATTTTAATCCGGACTTGCTAACTAATCCAAGGTAGAATCTGGAGCCATCACAAACACGTCCTATCGCTTTGACGACCAAAATAAAAAAAAAATAAAAAAAAAAAAACTGACAGTGAATAGAGAGAAGCTGTGGGAAATATTAAATGAATACCCCGCAAGGGAATGGCGTGAAGGTTAAGTTAAGTTAATATTTTAAAAAATCGGTCTTTGACAAGCCGTAACTTGCAAACAAATGACAATCCGAAAAAAAATTTCCTTACAAACTGCTATTATTTTAGCTCATAGAATCTCCTCCTGGAGTTTCCTGATGGACTTTTAGAACACCCTGTATATAGAGGCGCTTACCAAAGGATGCTGTGCTCTAATGTTTCTGAACAGAAACATGAATTCCACTGTTACCTTTAAAATGACCTTGAAGCCGTTACAGTACCGTATCTGAAGGAATTAGAAAACCCTACTTAGCAAGAAAAGCTCAACATTGCTACTGACACTGAAATGTTTATCCTTCAAGAAAGCCTCACTGTTTTTCCATAGAGAACAACGTTACCGGACCTTCTTCCCATTAAACAGATGTGAAATATGATATGATCGTGGACCGCAAGATGTCAATTTACTAGGTACATTAATCCTTTAACTAAAACTAATATTATGAAAATGTTTGCACACATTGCATGCTTGGCACCTGGTATTTATAGGAAAAATATAAAAAAAATGTGCCCCCCTCCCTCCAAGTATGAAAAAAATGCTGTGACTATATGGTCATGCCAGGCGCTTATGAGGTACAAAAACAGTATATTTATTATAGTAGAAAGATCTAAAATGTGATTCATTCTTTCAACAGATTTTGATGTTGAGTTTATATCAGAATTTATTGTATTACTGGCGTATCGTAATACATTTTTATTTTTCAGTGTGGTATTTCACAAAACATGAGGTACACAAACCTACTAGACACTTGGTGCTCTGGAGTCTTCATAACGCTTGAACATGAACTTCCTACATACCTTTTGCGTTTTTTAGAGGATTCTGTAAGATGATCACGACCATCTAGACGAACTTCATCTGCCACCCTTGTAAAGCTTTTGGTACCACCCAGGGATGGACGTCCGCCTGCGAGGGATTTTTTACCATACATGTGCAAAGTAGTTTGCACAATTTGTCTTCTAAAATCTAGTTGGCTAATGTTTCATCCCGATTTTCGCATAAGCGTCCAAACATTTTGCACAGAAACGTCAATCAATCATTTAAAAATGGCCACCACCACTTTTTTCCACGAATTGCTATTCTGTAGGCGTCTACATTTTGACCCATTCTGCCTGTTCCTCCCATATTTGTATTATAAACAGTAACAATGGATGGTCTATCTACACGTATCTTTTTTTTTGCCTCTTGTGAATATTGTGCCACTTGTCCAATGGGATGAACACCGTGCGCTGTAGAGCAATTATTTCTGTCAAGTTTATGCTGAATTGTTCCACGGGGTTTACTCTTCATTTCTTTGTCCAGTTCAATAGGACAGCTTGACGGTATCTTATTTGACCGAATTGTACCAGTCCCATGATATCCACGTTTTGTTAATTCATGTAGTAATGGCCAACTGGTAAAAATGTTGTCAAAAAATATGAAACATGTCTCCTCTTTAACAGAGTCTGGAAGGTCATCAAGCCAAAGGTGCAGAAGCTTTTCCAAACTATATTTCATAATCAGTATTGTTATGGATTTTTTCCCTGATATATGTTTGCATTTTGATCCATTCTGCCTGTTCCTCCCATATTTGTATTATAAACAGTAACAATGGATGGTCTATCTACACGTATCTTTTTTTTGCCTCTTGTGAATATCGTGCCACTTGTCCAATGGGATGAACACCGTGCGCTGATGAGGCACATGAAACCTCTGCATTGTCCCTCCATTTTACAAGGATTATGCAATTATTTCTGTCAAGTTTATGCTGAATTGTTCCACGGGGTTTATTCTTCATTTCTTTGTCCATTTCAATAGGACGGCTTGACGGTATCCTATTTGACCTAATTGTACCAGTCCAATGATATGCACGTTTTTTTAATTCATGTAATAATGGCCAACTAGTAAAAAGGTTGTCAAAAAATATGAAACATGTCTCCTCTTTAACAGAGTCTGGAAGGTCATCAAGCCAAAGGTGCAGAAGCTTTTCCAAACTATTTTTGATAATCAGTATTCTTCTGGATTTTTTCCCTGATATGTCAAAATGTATCAAATATCCATCAGGTGTGTTTAGGCGTCAGGATTTAAAACCGAACCTTAGTGGTTTGTTTCTAATATACTGTTTACATCCATGGTTACCAAAATACTCTATCACGGATTCATCAAAATTTATATTATCCTCTGCTTTATAGTTTTACACGAATTTGGTTCTCAGCATAGTCATACGGGGCCTAACCTTCCACATTTTGTCTGTAGTTGAAGGCGAATTATTGTTAGCACAATGAAAAAACCGATTTCGTCTTATAGAGTTGCACAAAAGTTCATTGCGAAGGTCACCACTTGTATCCCGGTAGTGTCTTTCGGAAGGTACACTATTATAATTGGAAAGTGTAAGAGCTACTACAAATATTTTCATTTCTTCTAACTGCTGGTTCTGGACAGCTTTTTTATGCTGTATACTGCTGTTTACCGAATTAAAAATGTATAACTATCTTCATCAAAAAATAATGAGGAGTTGCAGGCAGATTTGTTTTTGACGAAATCATAATTTGGTAATGGTGAAGGAGGCAGTTCGCAAGTCAAATCTCCTTTTATCCTTTTTAGGAATTTTTTTCGCAATTTTGCCTTGTCGGCTACTTTGTTGCAGACTGCTTACAGACGGCTGAGCATTGCTAGCAAATGTTCAGATCAGGAGATATATATATATATATATATATATATATATATATATATATATAGCTTGAACTTGTGTGTCGTTGTCTTCAACCATGGCGAGAGCTTCTTCCAAAATCATGCCGCTGTAATACAATAATCAACTTAGAAAAAATATATGACTAGTGACATACGAAAACTGAGAACAAATTCTTGGTTTATTGTTCTCTAAAGAATAAAAACAACCTACGTGCTCTACATAACAGCAAAAAAAGCAGATTGTCCACAAACGGTGACGTATACGAACCAAAATCAAATGAACAAAATAAAATAGTAGTTATATTTCTATCTACTCGTGCAATAACACTATTAGGGTATGCATGCCTTTAAAGTTATGAAAAGTTATAAGTTCACGCTTACTCAAACCGGATGTCCGTCAAATCTACCTTGTTTACATCCATGGTTTTTAGACGGTACTGAAACACAACACAAATCACTCGTCACACATCCGGGCGCGATAACCACTTTAGTGAAGAACTGACTGCATTCCTGGAACATCTCAACACCATCTATCACAAGATCGATTTCACCATGTAGGTGAAAAACTGCCATTCCCAGATATACTGGTGTATAAAAAGGATAATGGAACGTTGGGACACACTGTGTACTGATAGAGCACATATACGAACAGGTACCTGAATACCACATCTCACTATCACCCAGCACAACTATATTCATTGGCAAAGACACTGATAACAAGATCGAAGCGGCTAACAGACGAGGGAAACGTGCACCAAGAAACAGTTAACATCAGAACGGCGTTACTACAGAATGGATTCTCCAAAACAAACATACCGAGTGCAGAAAAATCAACACAATGAAAAGATGGCGATACAAACGTACCAGTGGCCAAATCCTGTCTACCGTATGTACAAGGCACGACAGACAGAATCGGAGAAATCCTTCGAAGACATAACATCAAAACCATCTTCACAACCAACAAAAAGTTATCCAACGTACTGCAAAACCCGAAAACTAACATAGAACTCGTAGATCAAGGAATGTACGAGATTCCATGCCGGGCTTGTTCGCGACCATACATAAGTCAAACACACAGACGCATCAATGTGAGAGAGCGGAACATTGTAACGCAATCCAAAAAGACCAGAAATCATCTTCACTGGCCCAACATGTAAAGAAGGCCTCACACGTGATAGATTTCGACAACGCAAGGATAATAACAAACATACAGTACCTATCACACCGGATTATCAGAGAAGCTATCGAGATAGAAAAACGACCACAATATTTGAATTCACGAGACGACACTCGGAGATTGCCATCGACCTGGAAGCGTACTCTTAGGAAACAAGCAGCCGCGAACAAAAGAGAAAAGATAAGACAAGGAGAAAGTAGAAGTGAAAGTGAAAGTATCAGCACAACGACCAATAACCCGGGCATCGCCCAAGAAAGTCAGCATCCAAATACCGTCGACCATCAGCGAGTTACCAGGAGCAGAACACGGAGACTTGAATATGGCAGATGAGAATCTGCCAAAACGTCGTCAGTTCAACATCGGTTCTGTCAAGAACCGTGGAGGAGAATCTAGGCGAGACCGAACCTGATATATATATATATATATATATATATATATATATATATATATATATATATATATATATATATATATATATATATATATATATATATATATATATATATATATATATATATATATATTATAGACAGGTATCTTACTGTGCCCGGTATAGCACCAGGTCTTTACTGAGCCCGATCCCCGCGCTAATATATAGAACGTTGTGAGGCCCGTTTTTATACACATAATACATTATCCGTTCGTTGCGAATCCCGGCAGCGTTGTCGATATTTTCTAGCTATTTTACATAGATACGCACTTATTATTCTCTCTTTTTCCTTATTTTCAATTATATTTCGGCGAATTACTCTTTTATTATGTATTAACAAGGTCATTTAATTTGTGGAGCTTTATTTGTAATTTTAACAGATCGTTATGTTTAGATAAATATCAATCAATTAATATTAATTTTGTAATTGAAGAAGGCATGAGCAATCGAAATTTGGTGTTCTTATTAACTAGCACAGCGTGGATCAAAGTAAATTAAATGTAGGAGTGCTAAACCTCTTTGGGGTGGTGTTTTCTGAGATTAGTTAGGTCAATTCTAGCGCTATTTAACAAATTTTCCTCTGGTCTAACAATTTTTCCCACGACCTCTGACTGAGCTATAAAAGCTTTTCACCTCTATTACAACGTAGAATCTAAGATCAAAAGACCATGAGGCAATCTTAAAAGAAAAAACAGGTATGTAATGCGAACACAACTCTTATTCCGACAACGTCCAATTTTTAGCATCCGAACGAAAGGTTTTGAGCACTAGTATCCTCAAAATTTTGATCAACATGGAAATGTACGACTGTTAGTTCTTGGCTCTCGAGACCATAAGTTTAACCTTCTTCTAAGGAAATTGACTTATTTAAAAATTGCGCTAAATAGTGGGTGACACGTTAAGTTCATCAGTATTTTGTTCCCAGTAGCGTAAGGTTAAGATAATCCATGTATTATGGAACATAAGACCACTCGATACTTACACATTTTAATGTTATCGGTGATGTGTTTCGTTACAACAGTTTCTTACAGGAAAAATTTTTGGGTTTTTTAAATGGTGTATTTGTATATTAAAGTTATAGAATCTATCTAAACGTTTCGATAACACTTATAGTTATCTTCGTCATCATAAGCCTTCTATTAATATAACAGTTTGGAAAACGTATAAAGCCAACCATAGAATATAATTTTAGTAAAGAATAACTAGATCATTAAAAAATTAAACTGTCTTGAAGATAACAAATCAGAACACCCTCTTACCGTCGAAGGCTAACAATGAAAAATGTCAACCCAGAATCAAATGTATCAAAATTTAATCAAAATATGATGTAAGTGTAAATTTGTGTAAAACTTCTATTTGAAATTGATAGAAGCATTCACAAATAGAAACTTGACATCAATGAAAATAATCCAGTTAAATCTAACAAAGAAATAGCTTTATCAAAAGTGTAAGTGCTATTTAACAATGAAAAGCACAATGCAGTACGTTTTATGTAATTTTTTATTTTAATTTCAATTAATTACGTTGAATTATAGTGCTGCGGCAATTCAACATATAATTGGTTTCAAGGTCTAGAAATAAACATAGCAAAAAACCTAGACACACCAAAAGCTAAAATTAAAATTAAAATCAAGATGTATCACCTAAGGTGTTTGTATATCTTAATAGTTTCACGTTGCAAACGAACATAATAATAAGTTTGCCTTGGCAGTATTTACATATTGTCAAACTGAGTGTCATGTTTTACATTATTTAAGGCATGGTCAGCTACCGCAGACTTTTCTGCTTGACCTAGTCTACAAAATCTCATATGTTCTTTACGTCTTGTATCAAAGCTACGTTTTGTGGTTACAATGTATACTTTTCCACACGAATAAGGTAACTTATACACTCCGGAAGATGATAATGGGTTTGAAACATCCTTAGCTGACCTTAAATGTTCTTTAATTTTTCTTGTAGGTTTTTTTTTTTTTTTTAACTCGTTTATTAAAGATTTTAGATTTTAACAATTTATGGATAATTACATTTTACACTTAATACTATATACAATATAAAATACTAAATATAAAACGTGTATGTGTTGGTGGTGCGCTGCTCAGGAGTCTTCGTCCTCTTCAGCGCGTGGAAGTGCGTGGATTGTTGGTTTTCCTGTGTTTGGAACACCTGATGGCGGTGTTGAGTGCGTTGTTCTTGGTTGTTGCGTTTGGATTGGTGTTTCCTTGTGTGGGCTGTCCTGTTGTCGCTAGGTTGCTTATCTGAAATAAAAAGAAATATGTGTTAGTGAAGTGTAACACTATCGATATTTACAGAACAGAAATTAAGTAATTAAAAAATCGATACTAAATACTTATCTCGGGCGCCAGACTTCGATCCGGACCGTCGTGTGTTTACCCTAAAGGGTAGCCACCTCCTGACTGTGTGAGAGGAAAACCCCACAAGTCAGTCGCAGATTCCACCTTAGCGAGTGCCTCTGCCACCTTACGGATGACAGGTAGGGCCTTCTTCATATTGAGTCCTCCGAGGAAGGTCAATAGGAGTCGAACCCTAAGGCAGATTGATCGGGCGGAGTAACGGGAGCGGCGGGAGCCACTTCGGTACTTCCGCCTTCTCAGCCTTGCCTGCCGTCGCACGGGCGTAGCTGACTCCGGTCCGAGTCGAGGAGGCGCCGGCGGTGTCCTCTTCGGCGGTCGCTGCGGTGCTTCCATCTTCTTCCGTTGCGGAGGTCGAGGGAACTTCGGGCATCCACGGTAGCTTGCGGGTGGTCCCCACCGAAGTTAACGCACTTAGCCCGGTCGGTACGGGGTAAAGTGCATTGACTGCTGTGGTGATCACCGGCGCACTTCACACAGCGTGCTGCCGCCCTGCAGCAACGCTGTGCGTGGCGGAAACCTTGACACCGGTGACACTGCCCGATGTCGGATTTCCGCCTCAGGTCCTCGACGGTGACTCGGAGGCGGGCGACGTGCTTCACCTCCCGGATCCTCTTCTTGTCCTCCTCGCTCGGTAGGTGTACCAAAACCAGGGGGATCGCTCGGCCTCGCTGCTTCATCCTGAAACAAGTAACTGTATTAATTCCTTGCGTCGTCAAATCGGAGCTTACATCCGCTTCGGATAGCTCTACGGGCACGCCACGTATTACTACCTTGGCAAGACGCTCGCTCCTTGCCTGATAGGTGTGGTACTGCGTACCACACTTATCGAGATACCTCATCAGCCTGTCTCGGTCCTGGAGTGAGGCAGGCTGTATCCGGATTCCCTCGAAGGTTGACTTGGCCCTGGTGAAGGCGATCTTCTTCCGGTCGAGTTCGCGGGAGAAAGCAACCCAGTTCTCCCTCTGACGAAGGATTACCGGGGGTACTTTCTCCCTGGTCTCTGCTCCGGCGGTCTGCTCCATCGCTGTGGCGGTGTCCGTGTACTGCTCCAGGGCTTGGTCCACGTTGCTCGTCGGTGGTGGCGTAGGCGGGCGGACGGTCTCCTTCTTCGGCCTCTTCTTCTGCGCCACGAAGTCATCGGGGCTGGTGGATCCAGGACGGGATCTTCACTTCTACTTCTCTCTTCGGCGGCTACGGCGGCGGCTTGCGGCGGCGGTGCTGCCCTTGTTGTCGCCTCGGCTGGCGGGGCGACGTCTTCTGCGGGCGGTGGTGTCTTCTTCGGCCTTCTCCTCTTCTGAGCGGTGGCGGCGGATGGCGCGTCGCTTCTGGCACCCTTCCACGGAAGGGACAGAAGCGACGTATCGGGCTGGCGGTACTCGTTGATGGTAGGTTGCCTGGCTTGCAACCGTACCATATCTCGTTGGAGTCGCTGACGTCCCCCTGGAAATCCTCGGTGTCGACCCAGAGGCACCCGTCGTCGTCGTAGACCTCTCGGCCCGGCCTATGGAGCGGCATCGTTGGGTTGATACCGGCCGGTAAATCGAATTTAACTAAATTACTAGTTAATTACAGAGTAATTAGCTCTAATTTAACGACCTGCTCTGATCGGAAACCAGAACAGGAATGCTTGTAGGTTTAAAAATAGTCCTAATACCATATTTAAGTAGGATTTTTTCAATCCTGTCTGTAACATTAGCTATAAAAAGAAGAAAAGCAGTATCAACATTAAGAACTGTTTTTTTTTGTAAGGTTATGTCTAGAAAGTGTTATAACATTATTAATATCAGTAAGTGAATATCCATTATCTTGTAAGGAGTTTGTTAAATATTTATATTCATCTTTTAAAAATTCAGGATCACAACTTTTTGTCGATCTACTAAAGATTTAATTACACAAATTTTCGGACGTGGATGGTGGTTGGATAATTTATGATGATATCTATTAGTATGTGTCGGCTTTCTGTAAATCTTAAAAGACAGTGAATTATTATTTTTAGATATTAATATGTCCAGAAATGGTAAACTTCCATTAGTTTCTTTTTTCATGGTAAACTTGATGCTAGGATGTACACCATTTATAAAAAAACAAAAACTCATGTAGCGCCTCTTTCCCATGCCTCCAAATAACAGATGTGCCATTTACGTATCTATACCAAACTGTACGTTCTTTAGCAGTATTTTGTAACGCTGTTTCAAATTCTTCCAGGTAAAAATTGGCTATAACAGGACTAATGGGACAACCCATTGCTACACCACCATTCTGTTCATAGAATTTACTAAATTCCATTGAAAATAAGTCGTAGTAAGACAGTGCTGAAAAAGTATGGTTATATCCTTTGGAAAAGGATGGTCAATATATTCAATAGTTTCTTTTAGAGGCACTTTTTGTAAAAAGGGAACAACACCAAAACTGACCATTATATCACCTTCTTCAATTTTGAAATTATGCATTTTTTCAACAAAGTCGGCAGAATGTTATAATAATGGGGTAATTATAAGTTATCTTGTTATCTGTGGAAAAGTATACATTGGAACCACAAAACGTAGTTTTATACAATACGTAATGAACATGTGAGATTTTGTAGACTAGGTCAACCAGAGAAGTCTGCGGTAGCTGACCATGCCTTAAATAATTTAAATCATGACATTCAATTTGACAATATAGAAATATTGTCAAGACAAACTCATTATTATGTTAATTACGACGTGAAGCTATTGAAATATATAAACAACTTAATAATTTTAATAGACAAGAAGAAAATCTCCGTTTAAATAGGTTTTGGCATCTTATAATTAAAAATAAGGTATGATGATACGTCTTGATCTTAATTTTAATTTAGGTTTGGGTGTGTCTAGGTTTTTTGCTATGTTTATTCCTAGACCTTGAGGTAAATGCTTTTTTATCAATTATACGTTGAATTACCGCAGCACTATAATTTAACCTAATTAGTTGAAATTAGAATTGAAAATTACATAAAACGTTCTGCATTATATTTTTCAAAATAGCACTTACACTTGGTTGGATTTAACTGGATTATTTTAATCGATGTCAAGTTTCTATTTGTGAAGATTCTATCAATTTCAAATTGAGGTTTTTCACAAATTTACACTTACATCATATTTTGATTAAATTTGTTGTTTGGTTGACACTTTTCATTGTTAGCCTTCGACCGTTAGAGGGTGTTCTGATTTGTCATCTTCAAGACAGTTTAACAATATTTAATTTTTTACGAAAATTAATTAATTAATTAAATAATAAAATAAAATAAAATAAAATAAAATAAATTTTTTACGAAAATTGTATTTTATACTTGGCTTTGTACATTTTCCAAACTGTTATATTAATAGCAGGATTATGTTTAAGTTTTAACTCTAAGTGTTATCGAAACGTTTGGATAGATTTTTTAACCTTGATAAACAAGTACACCATTTAAAAAACCGAAAAAAGACAAGTATCGACCAAAATTACTAATTTTTATTATAAATTATTATTATTTATTAATAATTATTGAAAAATGTACTTTCTTTCCTCTATTGCCCATAGAAATAGAAATTAATGTTAATGACGTGGGGATTGGGACATTAAGACATGAATGGAAGTTCTTTCTATTTATTGGAATTTGGTAACTGATCACGTACCAAACCAGTCTAGTTACCGCCGGTTTGTGATTAATACAGATTCAGTAACATTTCAGTCACCATGTCAAACATAAAATTCCACCTAAAAAAACGGAAGTTGAAGAATTTATAATGAAACATTGTTCATTGTATTGTGGAAGGAACTGGGTTGTGGCTAAAGCCTTGGTTTACAACGTATATATATATATATATATATATATATATATATATATATATATATATATATATATATATATATATATATATATGTATATATATATATATATATATATATATATATATATATAAGATCCGTAAAGTTTATAAATAAATGTTTTGATGTTTTTCAAATACAACACCATGTATATTTTTTCACATTTCGATTCCCCGTGAAAAGTGGATACTAATTGATAATAGGTTTCATAGCCATAAGACGGACCCTTCATGAGATATTGACACTTCTACGTAAAATATTCTAAAATACAAATTTACTATGACAATACAATTCAACAAATCAAATGTGGTAGGTTAGCCGCTCGTAATAAAGAGGAATATTGTTCCATTAGTTTGTGTGTTTTTGGATTGTCGTTTTGTCACTTCTTGTGTAAAATGAATTTTTCCAAAGAAGAAATGGTCGATATGATCTTTATTTACGGCGAAGCTCAAAGAAATGCTTTGCTGGCTACCAGTTCGTACTGTGAACGATACCCAGAGAGAAAACAGTCGCGGAAAGAATCGTTTATGAATGTAACTGAGAGATTTATAAATTTTGGAATAAATGAAGAAATTGAGTCTTAAGTTGTGGCATCTCTTATAGAAAATCCGCAAATTAGTACCAGAGAGCTAAGTACACACCTAGGCCTAAATAGAAATACAGTTCTCAGCTTTATTAAAAAAAACAAATTGCATCCTTATCATATCAAGCAACATGAAATAGATTTTCAAACTCGTGAATCTATCTGGAAATGGGTAACTACTAAAGTCAATGAAGAACCCAATCTTGTTAATAACATTCTATTTACGGATGAGGCAACTTTTCACAATAATGGCAATATTAATATACCTATCATCACTATTCAGATACTAATCCACATATCTTAAGAGTTGTTGATCACCAGCATCGATGATCAATTAATTTGAGGGGTGGTATAATCAATTTTAATGTGGTTGGTCCTTTTTTCATTGATGGGAGTCTTACTGGAGAAAGATATTTACAGTTTTTGGAAAATAATTTATCCGAGCTTTTGGAAAATATCCAGGTAGATAATATGCGTACGATGTCGTTTCAACTGGATGGCGACCCTC
The DNA here is from genome assembly GCA_036346205.1 of Vesta saturnalis. NCBI lineage: Eukaryota > Metazoa > Arthropoda > Insecta > Coleoptera > Lampyridae > Vesta > Vesta saturnalis. The sequence goes on along the minus strand of JARFJB010000902.1, from coordinate 8,694,802 downwards.
CACACTATGCAATCAACGTTAAGCAATATCTCGGTAGAAATTATCCGATGAGGTGGATAGGACGAGGTGGTGTGCAAAACTGGCCAGCCGGATCACCGGATCTTATGTCCCTTGATTTCTTCCTTTGGGGATACGTTAAAGAAAAAAATTACCAACATCCTCCCATCACAAGCGAAGATATGAAAAATAGAATTAGTGCTGCGTTTCAAGCCATTACGCCTATACCGTTGTTGCGAGTGAATCTTCCGTTTACCGAGCGAATTGCAAAGTGTTTAGCTAGTCGCGGTCAGCATTTTGAACATTTAATTTGAATTTATGGTTTTATTCGATTATGTTTACTTGTTCCACTTATTTTTAGGTGTTGAGAATTTATTGTTTAGTTATTAATTAAGTGTTCCTATCAGTTAAAGAATTTATTTGCCATTCGTATTTTCTGATTTGCTCTGGATTTTGTTTTATTTGTTCTTCTGTATGTCAATATTTTCAAATAAAGCGTCAATATATCAAGAAGGGCCTGTCTTATGGCTATGAAACCTATCATCAATTAGTATCTGCAGGGAATCGAAATGTAAAAAAATATACAGGGTGTTGCATTTGAAAAAATGGAGAAAAATTACATTTCGCGTAAGTTAATCATTCTGTATAGTTTTACATGTTTTCGAAAAATTTCTCAGCTTGTTTGTTAGCAAACTATTATTAATAGTGGATGGTATACACAGATTTACGAAATCGTGGTGACAACGCTTGCAAGTTAACTTTGTTTAGGCACTAAAGTGACGATATCTGTAGAACGGTTAGTGATACAGATACAACTTTCTAAACTTTTATTCTAAATGTAATAGTGAATCCAAAAATGCAAAAATATACAGGGTGTTCCATTAAAAACACAGGTTTGGGTTGGCATATTTTTGTCAATCACTCTGTATATACATAAATATTTTTAGAATGTAGGTCCAATGATCGTGTATTACCACACCAAAATTGGTTTTGATATCTCTAATAGTTAAGGAGCAATCCTCCGTCCACGCAGTAGACACCCACCCTGTATGTATATTTGAAATACACCAAGAATGTTTCTCATATTTTTATATTTAGCAATTTACTACGTTTATGCTCATCATGTCCTGGGTGGCTACGCATTTTCACTATGGCTATAAAATCAACACAAAACTATTAGGTATATATTTTTTGATTTATTCATAGTTATATTTAACAATTAAGTGTGGTACTTCATATTATGTGTTACGCAAATTGAAAACTATCAACTAACAAATACTATAGAAAAACATTATAGTTCGAACGTGTAGATGACGGCATCCAGTTAGCATTGAAGAAGATCTAAATAAACATCGAAATGAGCAAACGATAAGCAAAGAAGAATATGAAGCCGGAGGCACCAATTTTGCATATCGCGTTAGCATAGAAGAAGGCTTAAAGGAACGTCGAAATTGGTAAATAAACCATAAACAGACGCACTCCAGGCAAGAAACAGCCAAATTTAGAGATGGGTGTCGCCAGCCTCAAAGACGTGAATAAACCATGTCATAAAAGGTGTAATGTAAATACGTACCGTTGGTCTCTATTTTGAAGAATCCTATTTTTAATACGCTGTGACTATCCACACGCAAAAATTATAACCTTAAACTGTCTAAAGATGGAAATAAAAAGGAAAAAAAATCTACGGTAACCTGGGATTCTCTCGATGGACTGTAGCGTAACGTAGCTTGGATCCTAGGTTACCGTAGATTTTAGATTCCCTTTTTATTTTCATTTTTTTAAACAGATTTAGGTTAATTTTGCGTGCGGATAGCGACAGCCTTTTTAATATCTACATGCTGCACTAATACATATTTTTATATTATTGAAAGTCGTAAACGTTTTAATTTATATATATATATATATATATATATATATATATATATATATATATATATATATATATATATATATATAATTTACTACAAATCCGTATATGCGACGCTTTAGCACATTTAATATTATGCAAATTCTCTCAAAGATGCAAGAATGTAAAACTGGCCATTGTTAATTGTGCATTATCTTTTCAGAAACGGTATTAATTTTTGGACTACTTGTGCATTTTACATCTTTTTGTAGCAAAAAGTTATTCTGGCAACTTTCGTAACAATGAGCGCAAAGGAAGAGCTACTTGAAAGTTCAAGTGTGATAGAATACTTTTTCAGCTTCTATAATTTAAAAAGTAAAACTAGCATTTTCTACTTTTTAGAAACTACTACCACTCTCCAATAAGAAATAAGAGACGCCCGAGAATATTTCAATTTTTTACCCTCACCAACTTTATTCCGAGTTAATAATAAGGGATTTATCCAACCGGAGAGTGGATCTCTCATTGAAAGTTTTCACGAGTTTCCCCGAAAAAATTTTTCCGATTTGGATTAACCTAGAAACAAGTGTCCAGGAGTATAATTAAATAAGAAGATTAGGATTACGGTCGGATTTTGACGGTTCTGTTTGTGTTTATTTTTATTTAAATTATATATTACTGAAGCCACCTGTATTTATGAACGGTGGTGGAGGTTGCGCGTCGTATTGTGGCGCGAAGAGATCGTGTTGATCAATAGCTTGGGGTCCGGGATTCGCGAGTGCCTACTCTACTGCAGTCTTCCCGGTCACGCGTTACAGCAGAGACCGTTAAGCGACGATCTTCCACTTTTCACAGTATTCACTAACCAACACACCAATTTATCAATAATTATTATTAACAACCAGTTGATTAAAACAATCATTATCTGTTTCATTAATCCGGTTGTAGTTGAATAGGATAAAAAATTTATTAACAAGATTTACGTGAATATTAATCTAAGTTAAATACGCTTACTGAAGCAATTATCTTTGTAGTTTTAAAATAATTATAATAGAGTGAGTTTATAATAATAAAATAGTCAGTAAAAACACGTACAGTTTCCTGAAGCTACCTCATGGTTTGATTTTGTTTAAGTAGAAGTTTTTGTTTATAAAATCGAATTATCTAAACGAATTTATCGAATGTTACATAATGGATAATAAATAGTAAAACATATTTTTGACACTAATAGTTATATCAATACGTATTTATGGGGAAGAAATAAATAAATATATATATAAATGTATATTTAAACTATTTTTAAAATTCAATTTGCTGTATGTGATCCCTGGATAATAAATATTTATAATAAATCTCTGTGGTACCTACATACTTCTATTTATGAAGATGATATCTAGACATTCTTCTTTTTCTGGTAGACACTCTAATGGAAAGGTAAGTTTTTCTTTTTATATAAAAATGATACAACTGTTGCAAGCCAATTTCCCACGTTTTGTAATAATTCTTACTTTTGTCAAAACATTGTTATGAACTTCCAAACAACTTTGGAAAAGAGACAAACACATTAATCGAAGAACTCTTTGGTTCAGCTCTATAAAATTGTGTAAAATATTTTGTTTTCATTTATGGAAATAATCTATGTTGCTTCATAATAATTTGTTGGTCTCACAATGCGCTCAGCTTTTAGAAATTATTTTAAAAAATTTAATACAACTTAGCGTTTCATTATAATCAGTGAAACTAAACTAAATTCACGTATACTATCTTTCTTTGTACTAAGAGACCATTAGCGGAATTTTAAATTGATCAAAATATGTAAGGGGTTTAGACCTTTTCCGACATTTAACCGTTTAGTCCAAATAATTCTTTTAGAAGCAGATTTATTTTGTGGGAGATTGAAATACTACTATTATTATCTTTATTTGCTTATTTATACAATATTGCAAAGTTATTGTGTGTATTTTCATATATCTATCTACAGTTTCTTCTTCTCTTACATAACCTCCACTGTCTTCCCTCTTCTCTCCTCTCCCCTTAACTTCCTCCTTTTTTCCATATTTCTTCCATCCAATCCGCTCCCCTTCCTTTTTCCTTTAGTATTTCTTCTACCGCCCTCTCCTCTTCCTTTAACTCCCTTCATTCTTTCAACGTATGATTAATCGTCTCCGTCTCTTTCCCGCACAACCTACATTTTTTGTCCCTTCTCCAATATTTGTTTCCCCTTTGTTCGTTTCCACATCTAAATCTCGCTATCATTTTCTTTCTTTCCTTCCTCCCTTCCCAATTCAGATATTCCTATAGATTACGTTGTATTTTTCTTCTTTCACCTTTGTCCATCTTTCCTGCTTTTGCACATCCCTGTCCCTTCTAATTATCGCTCACTCCTTACCATCTTAGTCTCTCCACTTCTTTTTTCGCATACCCGTTTCGTTCATAATATTATTTTCTGGCTTCTTGTCCATATTTTATTCTTTCTTGTTTTATTTCTTTCCAGCATTCTTGAAGAATCTTGCACTTCGACCTTCTACTCATTTCTTCCTCGCATTTTATTGCTCTTTCTCCCGCCTCCACCTTTATTTATTCTTCTTACACCTCCTCTCTGATAATATTTCCCGATGTTTCTCTATCCACTCCCAGTACCCACTTCCAGTATTTTTCTTGCAATTCCTCTATCTCTTTATAGTCTTTCCACCCCCACACTTCCACCCCGTCCAACACCACATTTTTTATTAATTTCTCAAATAATAGTTTCCTATTCCTTAAGTCTATTCCGAACAGTATTTCTTCTACACTCCATACTTGTTCTATTAATTTATTTCCTTTTCTCACTCGTTATTTTACATGTTCCCCATCTTTGTTGTCTTGTCTTATTGTGTATTCCAGGTAGGTGAATTCCTTTATCTGCTGTATCTCCTCTTCTCTCCATTTCCACTCCTCCTGTTTTCTTTTTCTCCCCTTTTCTCAGTACCATTACCTTAATTTTGTTCCCATTTGCTCTAGATCTTTTCTTTTCAAATATTTGTCCATCATTTTTAACGCCCCCTTAATTTCTTTTTCTTCCTTTGCTGTTAGCACTGTATCATCTGCCTATGCCCTATTAATGTCTCCTCTAGATCTTTAGTGTTTACTGCGAACAGGCTTGGGGTCAGTGGGATATCCTTGCCTCAGTCTCTTATTCTGTATTATTGTGTATTTTGTATTACTGTGTTTTGTAACCGTGGTTTCCTATTAGTGGAGTTGATCGGCCTATTTCCACAGTTTATGCTTTTTGAGCGCGATGTTTCGGAAGCGGAGTCTGCTTCCGTCATCAGGCTTAGCCCTGAGAAGGACTGTTTTCGCACTTGAGTCGAATTCATATGTTATATATAATTTTTTCCCAAGCACTTGACTACTCTCAGATTCGAACTTGGTACCTTTCACTTACTAGTCTCACACTTTTACCGCTGAGCTACTGAGTAATCCAATATATATTTTTTAGAACTTGTACACTAGCTTGGCTTATTTGATTTTCTGCTAGTGCGATGTATGTGGCTTCTTTGAGTTTCCGACGAGTTGTGTTCTCGTCCTTTGCCACTATCTGTATGTTATCCCATTGGATGCGGTGGTCTTCCTTCCAGACATGTTTGGCGATTCTTGATCTTTCAGTTTCGCCCTTGCGGACGTTGTTCTTATGTTCCTGCGTTCTCACTTTGAGTGGTCTTCTGCTCTCTCCTATGTATGCTCTGCCGCATTCGCATGGTAGGTTGTATACACAATTCTTCGAATCCTGATTTTCATTGTATGGTTTGGTTTTGGTTAGTATTCCCCTGAGCGTCCTGGTCGATTTGAATGCAGTGCGTATCTTGTATTTGCTGCCTATCCTTCGTATTTTGTCTGAGGTGCCTTGTATATATGGTATTATCGCTGTATATTTAGGTTCTTCTTTTTAGGTTACCCTTTCCCTGTTTAGGTTAGAGGCAGCCATTTTCTTTGAGTGTTCTAGCGATATTTTCTTTTTCTCTGTTCAGGTCCTCTTGTTTTGAGCATATTGTTTTTACTCTATCGTACAAGCCTAACTTCACGTTTTTGTGGTGATTGGAGTTGTAGTGTAGGTACTTCCCCGTGTGGGTAGGTTTCCTGTATACACTTGTTGTGAAAGTGTTGTCATTCCTGTGTACAACCAGGAATGGCAGTTTTTGTTCCGACTGTAATTCCATTGTGAATTTAATGGAGGGTGCGCGGCTATTTAGATGATTTAGGAATTCATCTAGCTTATGCTTGCTGTGTTGCCAAACTACGAAGGTATCGTCCACGTATCTAAGCCACATCCTTGGTTTCTCTGTGAATTCGGATATCGCCTGGTCTTCGAAGTTTTCCATATATATATATATATATATATATATATATGCTCACTAAGGGTGATACTGGGAACCCATCGCCATCCCAAACTCTTGTTGGTAGAATTTGTCTTCTACCTGGAAATATGTAGTTCTAATGCAATTGTCAGAAGTTCCATTATTGTGTTTACCGAGAGTTGCGTGCGTTCGTCTAACGTTTCATCCTTACTTGTTACAAATCCTTCACTTGTTTCTCCATTCACCATCACCATGTTCCTCGTTTCTTCGTCTTCTATTCTTTCTATTAGTCTTTCGCTTATCTTTTTTTTATGAAGTATTCCCACAATTTTTTCCTTTCACCATATCAAATTCCGCTATTAGGTCTACGAATACTGCTACCATTTTCTCCCTTTTCTTTTCCAGTTCCTTGTTAACCATGTGTTTCAGTATGTATAGTATGTGTACATTGTCTATCGTTCTTCTTCCTCTCCTGAATCCTGCATATCCATCTGGTACCAGTTTCTTCTCTTCTACTTCCTTTTTTAGCTTTTCTTCCAGTACGGTCGCATATATTTTATAGACCGTGTTTAGTAATGTGATTCCTCTATAATTTGTTATTTGTTTTTTGTCTCCTTTCTGGGCATATATGTCGTTATCTCTTCCTCTATGGGAATCCTTTCCCTCTTTATATTTTCTTTATTATTTCCGTCATCCTTTTTGCCGCCTTTTCTCCTCCATATATCCACTCCTCACCTTGTATCCCATCTTCTCCTGCAGCTTTACCTTTTTTCACCTTCTGCATTGCCATTATTACTTCTTCGTCTTCTTTATGTGTTTCGTATCTTTTCTTACTTTGTTTTCTTTCTCCTTCCTGTGTTTGCTTCCCCTCGAGTAGTTTCCTGAAGATTGAAATATTTCGGCACAAAACTTTTGGTTTTATCGTCCGACAAAAATCCTTTACCACTACGGTTTGTTAAAGTTTCTAAACAAAAATAAGCCACAGATTATTAAATATCAAATATACCTGGATGTAGGCGTTTTCTGGTCCTTACTAGATTAGTGTTCTATTATAATCAGTGAAACTAAAATAAATTCACGCACTTTTTTGTAGGAAGTAATCATTACCGCATTTTTTTAAAATTATAATTTGTTCAAAATATGTAAGGGGTTTAGACCTTTGAAGAATCATGTTTCACTACTTAACTACTCCGATATTTAATTATTTAGTTCCAAATCATTGCTTCAGAAGAAAATTTGTTTTGAGGATGCTTGAAATACTTCGGCACAAAACTTTTGGAAGCAAATGCCGTACTACTATGGTTTGTTAAAGGTTCTAAACAGAGACTAGCCGCAGGTTTATTAAACCTGAACTATACACTGCGTTATGAAAATGTAAACTTTCACCATTAACACTCATAATAAAATACTTATCTTTTTTGGGATTTTTTAATGGTGTACTTTAAATTATACAATCTAAACGTTTCGATAACACTTACAGTTATCTTCGTCAGTAGTAATGTTTGTTAAAATTGTTAAAGATGTAGTAAACAATTTTGTCAAATTTGAAAAATTCAAACATAAACATAAGCCTGCTATTAATATAACAGTTTGAGAAACGTATAAGCCAACTATAAAATTGTAGTAAAGAATAACTAGGTCATTAAAATTAAATATTGTTAAACTGCCTCAAAGATGACAAACCAGAACACTCTCTACGACGAAAGCTAACAATGAAATTTGCCAGCCAAAAACACATTTAACAAAATTTAATCGAGTTATGATGTAAGTGTAAAGTTGTGAAAAACTTCAATTTTAAAATGATAGAAGCATTCACAAATCCAAACATTACATCAAAAAATAACCCAGTTAAATCTAACAAAGAGATATCTTTATCAATAATTGGAAGTGTTATTAACAATGAAAAGCACAATGCAGAACGTTCTTTGTAATTTTCAATTTCAATTTAATTTCAACTACTTATGTTAAATTATCGTGCTGTGGAAATTTAACATATAATTGGTAAAGCATTTACTTCAAGGTCTAGGAAAAACACAGCAAAAAAACCTAGACATACCAAAAGTTGAAAACAAATTAAAATTAAGGTGTATCATTATGCTCTTTTTTAATTATAAGATGCCAAAACCTATTTAAACGGAGATTTTCTTCTTGTCTATTAAAATTATTCGGGTGTTTATATATTTCAATAGCTTCACGTTGCAAACGAACATAATAATGGGTTTGTCTTGACAATATTTTCATATCGTCAAATTGAATGTCATGATTTAGATTATTCAGGGCATGGTCAGCCACAGCAGACCTCTCTGGTTGACCCAATCTACAAAATCTCATATGTTCTTTGCGTCTTGTATCAAAGCTACGTTTTGTGGTGCCGATGTATACTTTTCCACATGAACAAGATAACTTATACACTCCGGAAGATGATAAAGGGTTTGACACATCTTTAGGTGATCTTAAATGTTCTTTAATTTTTCTTGTAGGTTTAAAAATAGTCCTAATGCCATATTTGATTAGGATTTTTCAATTCTATTTGTAACATTAGCTATAAAAGGAAGAAAAGCAGTACCAACATTAAGAACTGGTTTTTCTTTAAGGTTACGCCTAGAAGGTGTAATAACATTATTAATATCTGTAAGTGAATATCCATTATCTTGTAAGGATTTTCTTAAATATTTATATTCATCATTCAAAATTCAGGGTCACAAATTCGTTTTGCTCGGTCTACTAAAGATTTAATTACACTAATTTTTGACGTGGATGGTGGTTGGATAATTTATGAAGGTATCTATCAGTGTGTGTCGGCTTTCTGTAAACCTTAAAAGATAGTGAATTATTATTTTTAGATATTAATATGTCAAGAAATGGTAAACTTCCATTAGTTTCTTTTTCCATGGTAAACTGAATACTAGGATGTATACCATTTATAAAACCAAAAACTCATGCAGTGCTTCTTCTCCATGTCTCCAAATAACAAATGTGTCATCTACATATCTATACCAAACTGAAGGTTTTTTAGGTGTATTTTTTAACGTTAATGTTTCAAATTTTTCCATATAAAAATTAGCTATAACAGGACTAAGGGGACTACCCATTGCTACACCTTCAATCTGTTCATAAAATTTACTATTCCACTGAAAATAAGTTGTAGTAAGACAGTGCTGAAAAAGAATGGTTATGTCCTTTGGAAAAAGATGATCTATGTATTCAATAGTTTCTTTTAGAGGTACTTTTGTAAAAAGTGAAATAACATCAAAACTAACTATTATATCACCCTCTTCAATTTTGAAACTATGCATTTTTTCAACAAAGTCGGCAGAATTTTTAATGTAATGGGGTGTTTTTCCTATATGAGGTTGTAATAACAATGTAAGATGTTTTGCAAGGTGATATGTAGGAGAACCAATTGCACTAACAATAGGCCTTAAAGGAATATTAGGTTTATGAATTTTTGGTAAACCATATAGTTTTGGTGAAATAGCTTCAGAGTTAGATAGTTTCTTCTTTATTTCTTCAGGAATAGATGATAATTTAATCAGCTCTTTAGTTTTTAAAAGAAACTTTTTTGTTGGATCTTTTGGTATTTCACGATAAGTTTCTGGTCCCAACAATTGTTCTATCTTAGTGTTATAATCGTTCATATTTAATATAACAGTTGCATTACCTTTATCTGATTTTAATATTATAATACTTTCATTGCGTTTAAGATCAAGTAAAGCATGTCGTTGACGAAAGGATAAGTTGCTCTTTGGAGGTTTTGTTTTACGTAATATGTTAACGGTGTTATATCTAACTTCATTAGCAGCATCAAACGGTAATAATCTAATGGAGTTTTCGATGTTGGAAATTATATCTTCAAAAGGTATTACTCTTGGTGTTATCGCAAAATTTCCTCCTTTAGAAAGCGCTTTAATAGCATAATCTGAAACAACATTATCAGAAAGGTTTATAACTGTTTTCTACAATCAATAGATGGTCTATTATTTTGTTGTTTGTATAATTTATTAAATTTTTCTTTTGTCGTTGACATGAGATGTCAAAATTTATTTCCATAGATTTAAACGTTATAGAATCAATTTTATCCCAATCTTCTTTATTCAATATAGATGAAATTTCTAAATGTGAATATAAAAGATTTTTATCGGTGTTATCCAGTAACTTCCTAGTAATATGTATTTGATTACGTAGAAGAGCATTTTCAGTTCTTCTGTAAATATTATTCGCTTGCTTGTTATTAAAATTTCTTTTAATATAGATAAACTTTGGGATAATCTTTTGGTCTCGGCATCGTAATAAAAAGTGAGTGACGATAATAATTGTGCTTTACGTTTCCTTAATTTTTCAAATTGTCTGATAAAACGATAAGTTTCCTCCTATAAAGGACTGAAATATGAAAATGTAAACTTTCACCATTAACACTCATAATAAAATACTTATCTTTTTGGGATTTTTAATGGTGTACTTTAAATTATACAATCTAAACGTATACAGTTATCTTCGTCAGTAGTAATGTTTGTTAAAATTGTTAAAGATGTAGTAAACAATTTTGTCAAATTTGAAAAATTCAAACATAAACATAAGCCTGCTATTAATAGTTATTCTTTACTACAATTTTATAGTTGGCTTATACGTTTCTCAAACTGTTATATTAATAGCAGGCTTATGTTTATGTTTGAATTTTTCAAATTTGACAAAATTAGTTATATTATCTTTAACAATTTTAACAAACATTACTACTGACGAAGATAACTGTAAGTGTTATCGAAACGTTTAGATTGTATAATTTAAAGTACACCATTAAAAAATCCCAAAAAAGATAAGTATTTTATTATACACTGCGTGTAGAACCTTTGTAAAATTATATTCTATTTCATTACTTTATATTACGATATTTAATCATTTGGTCTAAATTACAAGAAGATTTCCTTTGAGGATACTTAAGATACTTCGGCACAATATGTAGTTTTGGCTTTATCCTCCAAAGAAAATCTTTTACCATTTTGTGATATAACATTCCTCGACTAATGTTTCATATGGTGTAATAAATTCACGCATACTAATTTTCTTTATACTAAGCTACTAGCGCATTTTGTAAAAAACAAATATTATTTCAAATTTGTAAGGGGATAGACCTTTGACAAATCTTATTGCATCACTTAACTACTCCGATATTTATTCATTTAGTCTAAATCATTGCTCCAGAAGAAGATTTGTTATGAGAATGCACAATACCTTTGGTCTTATCGTTCCAAAAAAATCCTTTGCGACTATGGTTTGTTGAAGTTTCTAAACAAAACAAGCCGTAGGTTATTAAATATGAATTATATCTAGACGAACGACCTTTTTGATATCACATTCCTGGATTATAGTATCGTTATAATCAGTGAAATTAAAATAAATTCACGCATACTAACTTTTTTTGTTTCTCTCTAGACTGGACTAATAAAGGAAATAAAAAGATTTTATGGTGAGTGTATACAGTCAACAAGGGCCAAGTTTTAAAGTTATTTACAAATATACAGGACGTGTCGTAACTCAAAAAAGGCAATTTTTTAAATGTATAATATTGCATTTTTAGAATCTAATTGACGTCTGATTTACAGTGACGTACGGTTTTTGTTGAATCCAATGTTTCCAAGTTACTGACGATGTAAATAATTCTTCGGAAAAATTTTAGAGAGAAAAAGAAAATTCTCAAACTTACATTTATAAACCCAGGCTCAAAATTTCTATCCTGTATGTAACTAAGGTATGCACAAAAAATCTTACATTATTTGTGGTTACATACAGTACACAAGGTGTTTTAAATTAATGACCCCATTTCATCATTTTAATATAGAACACCTTGTATATTATTTCATCTTTTAGAATCCCATTAGAAGAACTTCCTAGCGGTACCAGTGGTATGCACCCAAAGTTTTATTTAATGACTAAAAAAATGAAAACTAAAAATTACATTACATCTAGGTACAGTTGTGAACTTGATTTTGCTTCAGCGATTCAGAAACAAACATAAATGTAGAAGACCGTGGAGTATACGAAATACCATGCCGAGACTGCGAAAAAACCTACGAGGGTTACACAAATAGGAGGATTCATGTAAGAAAAGAGGAACACCGGAATGCAGTACATAAATATCAAACATAATCTTTGACAGAACATGTCAACAGCACAGAATATGAGATAGATTTCGGTAATAAAAATATCGGAACGATAAATGAATTTGGAACACAATAGGTGGCACACGCAAGGACTACCAAGGTTGAAAATCGACTGTACGGAAGAATTTAATATCGATAAAACCGTAGAAAATAATAAAAGAGAAAACACTAAAAAAGAAAACTCCAAAAGAGTAAGTGAAGTTACCACACAAGGACCAATCACATTACAGCAAACAAAAGCATCAATCCGGAACGATAGTATAAAAAAGAAAACTATTACGAAAGAGGTTAGTAGTTCTATGTATATTACACGGAGCAGAGCAAAGTTTCTAAAGACTTGATAATGGCAGATGATTCTGTCCAAACGTCGTCGAAGGAACTAGAGAGGAGGAGAATCAACGTGGGAGCAAACCCATTATATATTTTAAATAATTTTTATAAAATAAAAATAAATAAATAAATAAATATATATATATATATATATATATATATATATATATATATATATACAGGGTCTGCCATCGCTCTGGCATTTCTTTTTACATCTTTATTATTTGTTGTAAAGAAAGAGTGTAATAACGAACTTTACCTTATTTTTCAAGCTTTATAACCTAAAAATATTTTCATGTATACAGATTGTTCCACTTTTGCTGCACATCACTCTGCTCTTTTATTTTAAATGAAACACTCTGCATATTATTACATTTTTGAATTTCCGGTTGAAATTTAAAAAAAAAAATGACGTTTGCGGCATACTCAAAAATGACTAATATCTCGCAAAGTAAAATAGGTAGGGATATGCGGTTTTCACCATTCGATACAGTATGGAAAAGTAAATAGAAAGTTATGAAAAAAATAATTTTTGAGATACAGATTTTGGCGAGTAAATTTTTGATTTTCGAAAAATTTAATCACTGATAACTTGATTTTTTTAAATAGAAAGGATTACATTTTTTTACATAGACAAACGTGAATTTTTTTTCTCTTTCGATTTTGTTAATACACATATGGGTCTATCTTTAGCCGTTTTTACAGAATTGTCGATTTTCTTTTTATTTTCTTTTTTGCTATATCGCAGTAGCCATGTAACAGAAAAACAAGGAAAAGGACGCAAAATAATAATTTATTTTAATTTTATGTTAGTCATATTCCTTTTAACAAACCAATGCTAAAAGAAAAAAAATCAAACGGAAGCAATTAATAGTATTTTAATTCAACATGCACCTCAAAATGTCGTCTATTTTATATTAAAGTCACAACTGTGGGGGATTTTAATGCAAGAACAGCTTTTTGTCAATGGATGTTAAATAAGTTAAATGAGGACCCACGTTTTACGTCCATTATTATTTACTGATGAAGCTGCATTCCACAGCAACGGCCGAGTAAACCGTCAGAATTTTATTATTATGATAATATAAATCCACATATTGTACGATATTTCGATCATCAGCACAGATGGACGGTAAATGTGTGAGGAGGAATTGTAAATAACTTTGTGGTAGGTCCTTATTTCTTTGATTATTATCATTTGAATGGTAACCGATATTGGAATTTTTAAATAATGTGTTACCTGCATTACTCGAAAATGCTGCTGACAACATAAAACAACATGATGGTGCGCCTTGCCACTATGCTAGGAATGTGCAGAAAATTTCACAATCGCTAGATCGGCCGAGGAGGTCTCGTGTCATGGTCTGCAAGATCGCCGGACCTAACCATGATGGACTTTTTTTGTGGGGGTTTATTAAAAATTTCATATATGAAGAAGAACCTACAACACAAGAAGTAATGAAAAACAGAATAACAACCGCATTTGCTAACGTAACTCCATAAATGCTATTAAATGTGCGTCAATCTCTGAAATAAAGGATTGAAAAGTGTTTAGAATTTTAGGACAGAATTTTGAGCGCTTCTTGGATTAAAATGTTTGTTATTGTTTATTTTTTGCTAATAGCTTTAGTTTGTTAAATGGAATATGATTAACATAAAATTAAAATAAATTATTATTTTGCGTCCTTTTCCTTGTTTTTCTGTTACATGGCTACGTAGCAAAAAATAAAATAAAAAATAGAAAATCGCCAATTCTGTAAAAAAAAACGGCTAATGATAGGCCCATATGTGTATTAACAAAATCCAAAGAGAAAAAAATTCCGCGTCTGTCTATGTAAAAAAATCAAGTTACCCATGATTCAATTTTTCGAAAATCAAAAATTTACCCGCAAAAAAATTTGTATCTTAAAAATGATGCTTTTCGTAAGTCTTTTTCATGCTCTATCGAATGGTGATAACCGCATGTCCCTACCTATTTTACTTTGCAAGATATTTGTCATTTTTGAGTATGCCGCAAACGTAATTTTTTTTTCAAAAAACGTGAGATAATGGCGAAACGGTGGACAGTAGGTGACATGTATGCTTAACAAAGTGCCCCTCATTTTCAACAGGAAATTAAAAAATGTAATAATATACAAGGTGTTCCATTTAAATAAAATAAAAGAGTACTGCGCAGCAAAAGGTTATAGAACTTGAAAAATAAGGTAAAGTTCGTTTTTATACTTTTCTTTACAACAAATAATAAAGATGCTAAAAAGGAATGCCAGAGCGATTGCGAACCGGGTATATAATTATTTAGATAACTTTATTGAGGATGCAGTCAATTAATATTGGACCTTATTAATTTAAAGAGTGTTTGGTTCGTTCAAGCTTTCAAGGCAACTATAGAAACAATGTTACAAATATCTAATAATTAATGTTAAATTTACTATTGTGAGGATTATAAATAGTAGGCAAACAGTAAGAGAAGAATACTGCCGTTCTTAATTGAAACGTGGTATGTACAAGTAAATTGAAATTGAGGAAATCGCATTCAAAGTTTAGCGGCTCGGATTTTATTTTATATAATTTTTGAATTAAAAGAGATATTTTGTTGGGGTTATAAAGGTAACAAAAATGGATAAAGCGTATAATTAAGGTTAACATTTTTATTGGCAGGTAACACCAAAATAAGTTCGCGTACATTTTTATAAATCTACTCACTGTTTTCTCCTTCTTCGTCTAGTATGGAAAGGTTTCCCAAAATGCTTCTCTGTTTTTAGAAAGTAGCATCCCAAGTTCTTTAAGTATTTTTTTTGTCGTATGGAAATCCTCTAGGTGATAGAAGAGAGGTGACCGGTTTTAGTAAATGTTGTTTTTTCATGACAGTTTCCATCAGAAAATCCAAATTTCGTAATGGTTCGCTAAATTCTTTTCTATATTTGAGTAGGTACTCACCACGAATGGCAACAATTTGCACCATTTCAGACAGAAAAGGGGGTTGTTCTGGGTTCCTCTTCAGTTTCATTTGTGAATACAAATCCTTCCAAATATAAAAGTCACTACATTCTAATTTTTTGACTAAAATAATTCCATAGAGTTTCACTATTTTCTTCATTGAGAGTTCCACTTGGTGGAATTGTTGGCGGACATAAGTGTAACCCAGGCTAAAAATTATTGAACGTACAGTAAGTGAAAACTAGCTACAACTTTCAAGCTTAAAATATGTGCGCAGAGAAGTAATTTAGAAGGTAAGTATTAGAAAAGGTTAAAAATACGGATTTTTGGAAGCACAATCAGTGAAACAAGTTTCCTTACGTATATAGTTAACTATCGATTGTTAAATCTCTTTCAGTGTAAATAGAAGCACGTTTCTCTAAATATTCAACACTCCAAGTATACTTATTCAACAATTTATGAACGAATAAGTTTAAACGTAAATATGTAATTAAAAATTATTATTAATTTTATTAAATACATAAATAAAAAGTTTACCTCGAGTAGGATTTGAACCTACGACCTGTACTTTGCTAGAGTACAGCGCTAACCATCTGCGCCATCTAGATACAAGCCCCAATCGTTGTAAATTTTGTTTTTATGTATGTAGAACTGATGTAAATTTTAAATATAATGAGATTATAATCAAATTACTTATATTAATGGAATGAGAGCCTGCAATATTGCAAGGATTCTCACAAACCAAAGAAACTTGACTAATTAATTTATTATAAGCTTTGTTATGAACGAATAAGTTCAAAAGTAAATATGTAATTAAAAATTATTACTAATTTTATTAAATACATAAATGAAAAGGTTACCTCGAGTAGGATTTGAACTTACGACCTGTACTTGCTAGAGTAATTTTTAATTATTTTTTTTGCCTAAATGTTCATCATATTTAATTAAAGGCACATCACATTTAATTTGATTAATAGTAAAACTTTATTGTTATCACCAATTTTGATAAGACAAAAAAAATGATTCATGTACTTATTTCGTATTAATTTATTAATTACCAAAATGCTTAAAATTTGTCATGAATTGTACAGGGTTACCCAATTTCGTCACTTTTACTGGTTATCTCGGTAACTATTGAACTTATCAAAAACATTGATATAGTTGTTATGAGTTGTATTTGGGAGAAACTAAAAATGGTAAAAGCAGAACTCAAAAATATTTGCTGGTTTAGAAGATACGGGGGTAAAACGAAAAATTGTCGATTTTAAATTTATCCCCTGTATGTTCTATTACTAGTAATAGAAGAAAATGTTTCCTATGAAAGTTTCTTAGTTTGCTAAGTAGAATATTATGCCGCCCAAAAATCGCATCTACCGGATCAAGTCAAAAAGTTATCGCATCCAACTTTTTCATTTTAGCCAAAAAAGTTGCATTTTTAATTGTCTTTTCATACTACATGTAACATTTAATGTTGTTTATGAATTAAATAAGTGAACCATTTTAATTTTTTTATGTACGCTATGCATTATGATGGAAGAAAATGAAATAAAATGTAGTACATTTATCGACGAAGGTACTCAAATAGCCCTCCATTGAAATCACTACATTTTTGGCAAGGATTTCTAACCGATCTTGGAGCATAAATAATATGAACGGGTTTTATTTTTCTAAATGTAGCATGGATTGCTTCAAGAAGCTGTTCCTGTGTTTTATTGGTTCGTTTATAGATCTATAATTTTACAGGACCCCATAAAATAAATCTGGTGGTGTCAGGTCAGGTGAGCTCGGCGACCATCTAACAGGTCCATATTTTCCCAACCATCTATCTGGGAAGTTTATATTTAAATATTCCCCGATTCTCAAGGCGTTATGGCTGGGAGCACCATCTTGCTGAAAATATATATTAGTTAGTTTTTCCAATGGTTCGTTATCAAGCAAATTTAAAAGGTTGGTTTCCAGAATATTTAGGTATCTTTCAGTATCCGGGTTTTCTTCACAATTTGTATAGACAAACCTGTGTCCTTTTAAATAACAACTGATATTATAACGAAATCTACCCTGTCGGTGAAATGGTTTCAATAAGTGCGGGTTGATGTTGGACCAATATCTTTTATTGTGACGGTTCATAATTCCATCATTTGTAATTCTTGCCTCATCGGACCATACAATTTTCTTATAAAAATTGGGAATTTTGTTACATTTATGAAAAATCAACTGCAAAATTCAATTCTTCTCTCACCATCTCCGGGGTGCTAATATTGTGCCAAGTTTACTTTATACATGAAGTAATGATTTTTTTTCAATATCATTTGAATCTTTGTTTTTCTGCTTTTTCTATTATTGGTATAGACTTCCTGAAAATGAATTTGATTTTAATAAAATTATGATAAGTATGCAATTTTAGCATAAAATTATTCAGAGTAGTTGGTAACAGTAAGCGAAACTTACTTGAAATTCACATTCTACGAACCCAAGAACGTTTATTATTTCGTTTCCTTTATTTTCCTTAGTATGTTCAACAGGTTTCGGTTTACTAAAGCTTCCATAATTCTTCAGATTGTTTTGTAGTCTTTTAAAAATATCACCGAATGGTTACTGTCTCTCAGGGTAACGTCGAAAATACAGGTTTAGGGCATTTTCTTTATTTCTTTTCTCTTTATTCTTTATTAATAACCTATATTTTTCATAGTTTTCGTAAACCATTTTATCTAACAGAAAACTCGAAACACGTTGGCGACTGTCGTTAAATAAAATTACTCATCCTGTTTTGTTTTCATGGCAACTAGATATTATCCATAGCCTACTAAACTATTTATTAAGTAGGCATTCTTAAACCACCACAAATGGTTTGGCTTTTCTTCAGGATTTGCCTAGAGGAGCGAAATTTTCATTTTAGAAAAATAACATTTTTAAATGTATCTAATCTTGCCAACCTCACAATTTTTTGCAAATCAGTGGAAACGTATAATGTGCCGTCATTGTTTTTATGTTTGGTTTGTTCTTGATGCAAATGACGAGATTCTTTAGCCTTAGCTATGTGATGTTTCCACGATGCACATCTGTACAAGAATCTTGCATATAATTTTCTTTGTGACCATGCTGTTTAAACATCTCACAAGCCTCACGTTCTTCATGTCCTAACTTTGCAAACGAAGTTTGGCTTTGGCTTTTCTTCTATAAGTTTCATAGGACAACTTAATGCCAGGAAATTTTTTCTGAAAGTCTGTGTACATTAATGCCACTGTAATACCACATCCATCTAGTTTTCGGGACATGTTCTCGGCAGTAGTGACTGACTTCTGGATTAAGTGACTATACGACCATAACGAAGTGGTAGTAGAGAGCCTACTGGGGTTTTCGTTAGCGTATCATGTAAAACTGTATCGTTACTCTTTTTATAGCCCCATTTTGTCAAAAAATACGTGTTTCATACTGCCACCACTTTATCTTTATCATTTTTTAAACAGTGTTTAAATGTATTTTTTTCCTGGAAGTAGCACTTGGTCTCCGATGTACTTCTATGCGTCGACAAGTATGTAACAGAAAGGGTTTTTCCCCGTTTTTGAAAGCATTCAAAACTCCTTTTTTATACGTCTCCTAGTTATATCAGAAATCAGGTTAGAACACTTCCTCGTATATTTTCCATCACATCATGGTAGACCAGGATGATTTTTCCCCATTCCAATTGCTTTCCGTAGTTTTCGAGTTTGAAAATCGGTATCAAACTTTGTATTGTACCGAGTCGTTCGAAATTCGTTACGTTTCCGCAAGGTACAAAAATGCAGAAAAGTGTATTATTTCAAATGGGACACCCTGTATATTATCGAATATTCTGATAGACAATTGAAGTCCCATGTCTCGTTTTCCGTAAACGTCTAAGTTACTTTCGACGTGAATCACCCGGTATATCTTACCATTTTGGTTTAAGATTGTCTTATTTTTATCTGTGCTCAGTTGAACTCGTAATCTTGCTAATGGAATATCTGCACTGGATATGTGCAAATTATTGTTGCCGTTTTATCGCCTAAATTTATAACTAACGATTCTACGCTGACGTCTACTAAATTTTGTAATGTTAAAGTTCCAAAACGTGTTTTATTTTGAACGTTACGTTTTCCTTTGCAACTCTGTTTTTTGACATAAGCCTATATCACTTCAATTGGATTAAATGAATTTACAGTGAACTACTGGAAACCATAAAATTTTAACACTGTCTTCTCGTAATTCTTTGACCACTTTTTCAAGCAAATATTGTTTTTTGATAATTGTACATCCGTGACAATTCCAAAAGTGACGCCATCATCATTTCGTTAAATGAATTGAATTGCTCTGGTAATGGAACTTATCGTTTGCTCAACCATTTAATCATATTTTGTTTTCTCCAGCCGGTTGTTGAATTTCCAAAATCTGGATCTATCATTGTGTGGTACGGTGCTTGATCTAGCACAATCACAGATTTATCGGGGATCACTCGCAACGCATATCGTAACCATTCTTCATAATGCTGTTTATTCATTACGTCGCGGTAATCCGCCGAACCTTTTTTTCCAAGGAAGCATTTGGTACAACCAATATTCAATATGATTACTCCAGAGCCAGAAGGTCTCTTGATTCCCCTTCTGAATCCATTTATTTCTTGAATTGTCTCTCGGTATTGATCAAAACTCCCGCGGTTTTCGGGAGTAACAAATTTCACCCAACCATATCTTCTTGAATGGTTTGCTTCGCACCATGTTTGGTCAGTAAAAAAAACTATTCCATCCAGTTACTCTGTATCTTTTAATCGAATATAAATATTCCGCTCCTTTAGCAGCTATTGTAATAGCTTCCATCAAGATTGTTTGTCTGTTCTCTAATTATTTATAAGTAAAATTCTTTTCTTTTACCCATATTTTTAATGTGGTGTTACATACTTGTAGAAAATTCGGGTACTCGTCACTCAATCTTTGATGCAGCTCGACTATGGTTGGAAACCTTTTTTACATATAAAGATTTAATATTTGTCTTCGTATAACGCTCTTTAGAAAATCACCGATATCTACTCTCGGTCTACCACTTCTTGGCCTCGCCCCTGACACTGTACTAGCACTACTTTCGCCTTCTTCAATTGATACCCTTACAGCACTTCTTTCACTAATCCCCAAGCATTCCGTAGTACCATTTGTAACTTGATTAAGAATAATTGCGTTTACGCCATTTTTTTCCGCTTCGAACTTGGCGGATATACACTTAGGCATTTTTCTTTTTGGTAAGAAACTGCTAGGATACTATACTCTTTTCACAAAAGAAAACTGCAGATTCTAGAGCTGATTTTATGTCGATTTAATGTAAATTACCTAAATACAAAAATACTTCCTAAGAGAGCTGGAGCTCTTGAAAGATGGCGCCCTAACATCGGTTTAATTCAAATATCTTCAAAGTTGTATCCCTTTAAATGATAGCGTACATTTATTTAGTGGAATATGCGCAATCGTATGGCCTGAATAGGATTTTTTAGTTGTACTCATAAGCGGCTCGTTTGGGCGGGGAATTGGACATAGTTATTCGTAAGTTTTTTGTTTTTCAAAATTTCGCAATTTTAACATAAAATTTAAAAAAATCGATTTTTCATAAAAGAATCATACTTTTATAAAATTAACTAACGAATTAGTTTACAATTATGAAAGATGGCTATGGAAAATAAACAAATGAATACAACTAAAAAATCATATTCACGCCATACGATTGGGCATATTCCACTAAATAAATGTACAGAACGCTATTATGTAAAACGAAAGCATTTTGAAGATATTTGAATTAAACCGATGTTAGGGTGCCATCTTCCAAGAGCTTCAGCTCTCTTAGGAAGTATTTTTGTATTCAATCGACATAAAACCATCTCTAGAATCTGCAGTTTTCTTTTGTGAAAAGAGTTTGTGGACACCCTGTATATAGGGTATTTCACGATGAACGACACGGACTGTAGCGCTTAGATGCTTATGATATGGATCATAATGCGTATAGTTTTTCTAAATGGAACACCCCGTATATTTTTGCATATTCTAATTGTACCAGTAAAATAAACCTAAGTTGCTGTTATACTGTGTATACGTAAACCTTACCATTTCCGAAATATTTGAGATTTTTCAAAATTCTAAGGTAAATTTTAGCAATTGATACCCCGTAGTATAGTACAATGATAAAATAACTATTGGTCACTATGAATAGTCAATATAATGAGCTATCAAATCCCATATAGAAAATGAAGAAAACGAATTTTCAACTTTGCAAGCCGTTATTGAAAATCCCAATACCAGTTTAAGTGAAATTCAGAACGAAACAGGAATAAGTAAAACTAGTGCTTATAGAATACTAAAAATTTATCGCTATCATCCCTATCATATTCAAATGCACCAACATTTAGAAGAAACCGATGTCCCACGAAGAATCGAATTTTGTTTGCGGACAATGGAAAAGTTTAGTAGTGATCAAAATTTGAGTACGTCTTATTTTCGGACGAAGCGACATTCCACAATAACGGTTTGATAAATCGTCATAATTTTCATTATTACAACACTGAGAATGATAATTTATATCGAACAATAGATAGGAAGCATAGGTGGTCTTTAAATATGTGGGGTGGAATTAATTATTAACGTTTATGTTATCGGGACTTATTTTTTTGGTGGTCACTTAAATGCTCAGCATTATTAGAAGACGT
>JARFJB010000902.1:8587500-8667500 GCA_036346205.1 Vesta saturnalis | reverse complement strand
CTGAAAAATGTTGCTCTGTATTTTTAAAGACGAACAAGAATATTCGACGAAGAAAATAAAGGACAGGATTGAAATTTTTTGAAATTGGAAATAAATTTCCGTCTCGCCTTCTTTTAAAAGTAAGTTATTGCAGACGAAATGTTTTTCCTTGTAATCCGCTTTTCTTTAAATTAATGTTGTCTAAATAATGCATATACCATGCCTTGGAGGACAAATAAAAAATTTAATTATGTTTAATTGATAGAGCACGAAAGCACATTGATAGTTTTATTGTACATCATATAAACATTTCTTACACATTTAAATATTTAAAACAAAGTAAATTGAAGTTTAAGAAAAAAAAACAAAAAATAAGAACATGAAAAGTCCGTGGTTTATTTACATTCGTGACTGAATAGAATGTCTTTTAATAGTTTTTTATGTATTAAGGGCATAATGAGATTTTTATGGTCCGAGGCGCTATTTCGAGCCAGAGCGCGCTAGCGCGAGGGCTAGGATAGCGCCGTAGGGCCATAGAAACCAGTTATGCCCGTAATTCATACAAAATTTTAAGCAGGATTATTAATGTATAGAATATTGAATTATAACGTTGTTATTAAGTGAAATACATTTCTCATATATGATTGTCGGTAATTATGAGTTACTATGAAAATGAGCACAAAAGCAGGCGTTAAAAATTGATAATTCCTTTGACGTTTTGGTTTAGTTAGTTTTAAACGCAATAAATAATGTATTTCCAGAAATAAGTAGAATGAAATTAAGGAATGGTATTACCTAGTATAAACATGGCTAATTGTAACAATTGCATTGTAAATATTTTTAAATAAACTCATAATTTTGATGGGTCATAATGACATTTGGTTATAATTATTGTATTATAATGTAATGTCTGATGTCGGTGCTAAACTAGACAAGACTGCTTTGGCTAAAAACTGGAACGAAACAGGTCACATCTTTCAATGTGACAAAAACAATATTTTAGACATTGAATCAAATTAAAAGAAAGCTTTGTCTATGAAGAAAACCTCAATCGCTTGCTACCAACAAATGCTGAAAATTTGTTTTTTATTTCGCTTACCACTGAAAAATTCATCTCTTGAAGCCTTTGACATATGTATCTGCATGAGATTTCATGGAGCACATGTGCATGCCTAACTTGTTTTATTAAATCGAGAGCAGTGAACCAAGGACACTAGCAGAAACGTTAAAAGGTTCCTATTGCTCTTTTGCTACACTCAGGCTCTAATTTATGTCGAGCCATTGTAATGTTATAAAAAAGTCATATTCTTTTGGCAATAGTAACTAAACTGTAAAATAACAAAAGTACTGTATATTACTATAACTATAAAATATTTGACTATTGAACTGAGGCTGTCTTGATATCAAAAAAGTTTCAGCATTTTAAAAGTGTATATATAATGCCTGCTGGTGTCTGATAAGCTAAGATTCACTATTATCCTCGCCAGGAGTATTTACTGCTACGTCATTAATTTATGAGTTTAGCTATCCAACCTGTTTATACTGTCTTCTCATATAAAACAGTGAATTAAACAAGGATAGTGAACGTTCGTAGTGCATTTGACGAAATCGACACACGGTAGTAAACCTATAAACGCGATGCATATGAATTTAATTCTCATTTGACTAATACTGCATAACCTCCATTTACAGGATATTGTTTTTCAACCGTTATCATTACAGCGTTCTCTATTTTTTTAAAATGAATCACAATAAATAAGTAATTGTATTTAGGAATTCTGCAGCTTTAAATGCTGCCATCGGAGTATATTTAGAATTTATTATAACGAAAGTAATTGTGACTCATGTTTTTCATATTACACCATACGATTGTATGTGATGACGTAGCGGTAAACACTCCTGGCGAGGATAATAGATTCCTAACTTATGTGAAACAGTTTACTTTAATGAATTAGAAATTTGATATCAGACAATAATTAAGTTATTGGTGAGTTACGTTTATTTGGAAGCTCATCATGCTTTAAGCGCTTTAGAATTTGGTTTAGAGTCGGCTATGTCTTGCCTTATCCCACAATAAACTTGATTATAAAGTAATATTACGAGATTTACAGGTAATGAAAATTTAGTCTTTGAAACTAACGGTGCAATGGTCCACAGAGGATTATATATCCAATTCACAACTGTGAGCTTAACATTTGAATAGATGGATTTCTGTAATGGTTGTAGAATACACAAAGGTCAGAGTCAGTATCACAAAAGTAATACTTCAAATTGAACAAATTTTTATTCAACTTAAAACGTAAGATTTAATTTATGATGTGAGAGATCAAATTTTTAGTTGCTTTAAATTTCAGTTTTTCTAAAATAATACATTTACGCAGAAACAAGCTTGATTTTCTGTCCCAATAGGAATTTTTCATGTATAAGATTGGTGCATACGATTTATATGATGTTAATGTAAATTAGCCTGTTCCGAACTAGAGTATAGCTATTGGCGACGCCAACTTAATTTAAATAAGCCCATGTTTTGGCTCAAGTTCAACAAATTCTAATATTAGATACGGTAACCGATATAAAAGCTTGTTTAATACAACCACACATCTCAAATTTTCCGAACAGGTTTATATATTAAATTTCAATGTTTTATTTAATAACTGAATCATTCAAACTTTGGATTTCGTTAACAAATCACACGTTTTTAGGAAATTGTTTTTATAATGAACCCACACATCCATTATTTCAGAGCAATTTAACCATGAAAACTTACTGATTTTCAAACATCTTTTGATTCAGAGAACTCACAACTTTTACAAAGAGGCCGAGTTAATATTGTCCACGCGGTTTAAAGAGCCTGAAAGTATAAATATAAGGGTAAGATAGAAACACTTGTGGTTTTTTAATACGTTATAATTTAATTGTTAAGTTATTAACACGGCTTTAATTTTAATCCAAGCTTTGATGTATCTCAAACCTTATTTTTAATCCCAATTTCTAATTAACATTACGCTGAAATTATACAAATTCAAATGGAAGAGGAGACTTTTAAACATGGCCACCCAATTTGAATGTGAAAAAGTAATAAACGTAGCTTCCAGATGGCCAGACAGTCTACGCTTTTGTGAAAAGCATGATATACATTGACCTGGTTCGGGAAGAAATTATATATACAGGGTGAATCACGATCGACGCCACGGAGGCATATAATCATTAAGTTCTAATACAGTGATATTATGTAAGTCAATATGAGCAACATTTTAAAAATATTTTTAAATATACAGGGTGCTCCAAAAAAGTGGCATATCAAAGTTTTGTTTTTTAAAATGACACACTCCTTATATTATTGCATTTTCGAATTTTACATAAAGAATAAGTAGCACTTTCATAAGGGTTCCCTACACCTACTTACAGATTTACTACAAATTTACTCTTAGATTTAAGTAAAATAATGTTCCGTTAGTCTATTTATTGACTAAATAGTAAACACCTCTTTATAGGGGTGTTCATTTTTTTCAGTTAACCCATTAACCGATATTGATGCGAAAACGCAACATTTCAATAAAAAATTTTTTTTCGCCCTTTGATTTCAAGATTTTTAAATTTTAAAGTTACTTTATGTTAAAACGTATATACGAGCATCATAGAATAATTTTTGTAAAGAAAAAAAATTACTATTTATACAAAATACAAATATTAGAAGACAGCGGTTTTGACGCTGTAAATTATACGTCGGTATTTATTTTTATAAATCCGAGGTTTTTTATCGAAATGAAATAAAATTTTATTTTCAATAGAGGTATATATGCATACTGTAGGTATACATCAAGCAAATTTGTTTTAAAACACAATAACATACTCTAATATAGAACTAAAGATAATGTTGCGTTTACGCATCATCAGCGGAATCACAGATCGGCATGTCTCGCCGAATTGGCGCTTCATTCTTCCGTAGATAATGAGATTCCACAAGACTTACCAGGGACGTTTGAGATTGTGGTGCATGATAATGTTTCATCCGAAAGCCCCGTTGAACAGTGTGCAGCAGCAGGTACATCAAAAAAGCAGAAACAGAAGATGTATGTTCCAAAGTGGAAGAAAACCCTCCCAATGTTTAATAAATTACCAGAATCCAACGAAATTAACCATAAACAAAATCTAAAGGAAATTCTTGGTGGTAAATCACCATTGGAAATATTTTTTCTTTATTTCGACCAAGAACTTTTAAATTCAATTTTAAATTTGTCCGTGAAATATGCAGCAGATAACAACCGACATGGATTTTCAATTACATAACCGACATAAAGAAATTCCTAGGAATAATGATATTATCCGGATATCACACATTTCCTGAATTGGAAATGTATTGGAGTCGAGAGGAAGATAAGGGTGTTGTAACAACCTTTTTTGGGGGTTGTATTAATAAATACGTTAATCTAAAATCATTAATTTATTTGGCTTAAAATTAGAGAAGTTTTTAATTATTTTCATGTAAACGTGAAAACTGGCAACTTAAATTACATTTTCTAGAACAAATCTTTTGTGTGTACTATTACATAAATAGTTTTAATTCCCTCTCTTTTAAAAAATTGGATTGATATTATGTAACAGCGCAACGCAAGAAAACTTTTATACTTGGTTGATTCAGAAAGCTTTTGAGTAATTCAGTGTATGCTGACTGTTAACAGCAATAAGAATGAATCTAACTTAATGTTTTATATTAGTGCCATCATATTTTGGGTGGTGAGTTTTTTTTCTCATTGTAGTTTAAAATTAAGCATTTGTTTGTTTTTAGGCACTATACTACCACCACCTTTTAATTTTTAAACACGTTAATATTTCTACTTTACTTCTATTTTGCACTTTTATATTACGTACTTATATTTATATTACAAATGGCTCTTAAGTAACTTATTTACACAAGTTTCTCTCCGAAGAAAAATAATAATATAATATTAAAATGCAAGTTTAATTCAATAAAACATCCAGAGTAAGAAAGAAAGAAGTAGAAACGCTTTCATCTTGATTGACCGTTCCGCATCCGTAGTTAATCACAGGAAGCTGTCCATAGAAAATATTATGCTGAGGAATTTTGTGGTAAATTTTATATCTATTAAGCTTAGCTTTAAAACCTTTTCGTACCTCTCCTTAACAATCCATTTATGGAGTAAATAAACTTATTTGCACATTGTTAATTTTTGTTATTTTAGAAAATTATTATTGTTCATTATTTAGGGTTTTGTTATTTTCCTGATTTAAAGATAACATGGCGCTCGAGAATTTATTATCTTATTCATAATTTTTAATAACATTTTATGCCATTAAGTGGGAACAATTAAGCATAAAGAGGCAACTAGCATCTCAGGTAGGTTAATTTAATTATTTATTAGAACTCTCCCTATCTCAATCTACCACTGAGTCAGAGGCACATTATTTAAATAACATTATTTTAATCTTCCGTTTGTAAGTTATTTTGTTATAATTTGGAAGCTAATTATTGTTATAATTTGGCGCCCGAGCAGGGACTTGAAATTTATTACTTGACTTTGATTTTTATTGCTTATTGTTTTTATTCATTTGTGTTAATGTTACACTGGGGCTCGAAAAAGGGACCTGAATTGCTGTTGTTTCAATGTTAATTATTCCCACTTGTGATTGTTTATATTTTTTGATTGATTTTATGTAGAGTTGACAGAATTTTAAGGAGTGTTACTACGCTTGGTATTTTATGTGTTTATATAAGGAACTTTATTGATTGTGTGTTATATAATATTTTTTACGATGACAAATTTTAATTATTTAATTGATGTTTTTTATATTGATGCGTTATATTAGTAGATTTAAAATTTTTTAATTGTAAATGGAACGGAAAGGTTAATAGATGAGAGACGTAAATTAAATTTAAAAGGATTAATCCAAATTGCTTTGATTACATTTTATGTAACTGAATTATTAAAAAATGCATTCAATATTTGATTATGATACATTACAACGTTTTATGGATTAAAAATTTTAGGTCATGATTTATCCCATTCAGTTTTATTTAAACGATATTGTTTTTTTTAGTACTTTTAAAGGCTAAATGATGCCAAGTTAAATATTAATTAAAAGATAAATGTGAATTTTGTAAATCTCAATTATCATATTTAAGTTTTGTTATTGATAAACTTCGTTCAATTGTTAATACATTTATTTAAATTTTGAAACGCTTGAATTACATTACTTTTGATAATGAATTTTTATACGATTAAATTTATTAGAATTTATTGAATCCATTTAATGAAAACTTTGAAATTAATAATGAATTACAAATTTAGATTATTTTATTTTTATGTCACATATTGACAATATTAATACTTTAGTTAGTATTCCTGCTTAAGATTTTTTCCAAATTGATTGGAATATTTACAAATTTTTGAGAGTTCCGTTCATGTTTTTATAATTTAAAATTTAATGGTAGTAGTTTAGATGCGAAAGTTTAACATATTTTTGTGTTATTTGTGTGTAAATTCCATTTGTTATTTTCTTAGATTGTACTTCTTCTATGTTGAATTGTTTTTAATTGAATTCGTAACGCTGTTCATGAGTCTACGAAATTTTCACCTTCCTTTTTGGCGTTTGGTCGGACAGTTCCGATTTCTGGAGATTTTTATGGTCGACTAAAGGATTTCAAAGAGGATGATTTATTTATTACTAACCGTGAACAATTAGTTCAAGATTTAAATGAACTTTCACCTATTTTTAAACATGTTAAACAAAATTTACATGCAGCTTACGAAAGAAATTCAAAATCTTACAATTTGCGACGTCGTCCGTTGAAATTAAACGTTGGCGATTTGGTTTGGAAAAAGAATTTTACTTTATCTGATGCGACTAAAAATTATAGTCAAAAGTTAGCTCCAAAATTTATTGAAGCGAAAGTTATTGAAGTGGTAGGTCCAACTACGTACCGATTGGCCACCCCTATTGATAATAAACCCTTAGGTGTTTTTCATGTTAAGGATTTAAAACCTCATTAGTCCTTATTTTTTAGTATTCTTTTTAATTATTTTTCGATTTTAGTATTTTTACATTCTGGTTTTCTTATTTATATTTTTTAATTATTTTGATAATTTTTCAAAATAATTTTATTTTGTGCTTGTTTCGCACATTATTTTATTTTTTATATTGTTGTGGCTTTGCAAACCACTTAATTATTTTTTACATTTGTGAGCATGATTTTTGCTACATTTGTTTAGCACGATGGTTGATATTTAGATCCCATTGTGTGATTGAATTGCCGACTTTGTGGGACATTAGTTCTCAGGCAGATTATCTTTCTTTATTGGATTTTCCATTTGCTATTGTTACAATAGTAAAATTGAAGATAACTATTTTGAGTTTACCTCTGATCGTTAATTTGACGTGTAAACTCTTTACCTTTGATAAGAAAACTAGTAATGCTTCTATACATTTTTATTTTTTGATTGATTTAATTATTTTATTTTTCCTGATTTGTGTAGTGTTACTATTCTTGGACGGTGCTTGAGGACTTCGGTTCGCCTCGTGTCAACTTCGATTAGTTCACTTCCTGATTATGACGTTTTGGTAGTTTTAGGAGGGGGTTTTTGGGTTCGTAAGAGTGCATCACCTTTCTCTTTGCTATCTCCCCTAGATTTCGATTTATTTATAAAATGTGCGTGTTAGTTAGGGTATGTTGAGTCTTGGACGATGACTGTGGAACAACATGAAACCTGAATCTCGTGAAGGGTAGAGTGGCCTCTCTTGTTCTCCACGACGAAGCATCCTGAGTTAATTTGCCATGAAAATAGTTGTATCTTGGTTTACCGATTTTGACTTACTTATCGAACGTGACTGTGGTAGTTGTGTTATGTACCTAGGAGGCTTGGTTTGAGACCACCGGGGTAGGGTAATTGAACCGCTCTCTCTCGACCTCAAATCTCGCGATTATTTATTGTTAGTCCGAAAGGATTGTTTTTTTAATATTTATACTCTCGAGTAGAGTGGCGTTTAGCCTTGATTTTTTATGATGTTGCACGATGACCGTTTCCGGGTTCTCTGCCCACTGTCCCTTCAGGTCATGGTAGGTTACGGTTTCCGTTCGTTTTTTTACCTTAGATTCAAATTTTTTACCGGATACTCATTTTGCTCTCCTGATGGTGGTTGGCTTCACTAACCCCACCAGTTAAAGTTTTTTGACTTTATTTAAGGTTTCGGGTCCTTGATTCTCGACTAGTGGCGTGTGCGGGTGGTAGCGCGTCATTAGCTTTTGGTGTTGCGAGGGTCTTTCCTGACCGACGTCACCACATTTTCCGTACTTCTTCGTACATTTTCTTGTTATTTTTTT
The DNA here is from genome assembly GCA_036346205.1 of Vesta saturnalis. Lineage (NCBI taxonomy): Eukaryota > Metazoa > Arthropoda > Insecta > Coleoptera > Lampyridae > Vesta > Vesta saturnalis. The sequence continues at coordinate 8,659,180 of JARFJB010000902.1, read as the reverse complement.
AAATATTGCTTATATTTTAATTACCTTAACATTTTGTATTTTTTAAATTTTAATAATTTTATATATTAGCTTAGTGTTTGGAATCTCCGCTTTGGTGATCTCCGAGTCCAAATTTTAGGAGGGGGTGTGTAACAACCTTTTTTGGGGGTTGTATTAATAAATACGTTAATCTAAAATCATTAATTTATTTGGCTTAAAATTAGAGAAGTTTTTAATTATTTTCATGTAAACGTGAAAACTGGCAACTTAAATTACATTTTCTAGAACAAATCTTTTGTGTGTACTATTACATAAATAGTTTTAATTCCCTCTCTTTTAAAAAATTGGATTGATATTATGTAACAGCGCAACGCAAGAAAACTTTTATACTTGGTTGATTCAGAAAGCTTTTGAGTAATTCAGTGTATGCTGACTGTTAACAGCAATAAGAATGAATCTAACTTAATGTTTTATATTAGTGCCATCATATTTTGGGTGGTGAGTTTCTTTTTTTTCTCATTGTAGTTTAAAATTAAGCATTTGTTTGTTTTTAGGCACTATACTACCACCACCTTTTAATTTTTAAACACGTTAATATTTCTACTTTACTTCTATTTTGCACTTTTATGTTACGTACTTATATTTATATTACAAATGGCTCTTAAGTAACTTATTTACACAAGTTTCTCTCCGAAGAAAAAATAATAATATAATATTAAAATGCAAGTTTAATTCAATAAAACATCCAGAGTAAGAAAGAAAGAAGTAGAAACGCTTTCATCTTGATTGACCGTTCCGCATCCGTAGTTAATCACAGGAAGCTGTCCATAGAAAATATTATGCTGAGGAATTTTTGTGGTAAATTTTATATCTATTAAGCTTAGCTTTAAAACCTTTTCGTACCTCTCCTTAACAATCCATTTATGGAGTAAATAAACTTATTTGCACATTGTTAATTTTTGTTATTTTTAGAAAATTATTATTGTTCATTATTTAGGGTTTTGTTATTTTCCTGATTTAAAGATAACATGGCGCTCGAGAATTTATTATCTTATTCATAATTTTTAATAACATTTTATGCCATTAAGTGGGAACAATTAAGCATAAAGAGGCAACTAGCATCTCAGGTAGGTTAATTTAATTATTTATTAGAACTCTCCCTATCTCAATCTACCACTGAGTCAGAGGCACATTATTTAAATAACATTATTTTAATCTTCCGTTTGTAAGTTATTTTGTTATAATTTGGAAGCTAATTATTGTTATAATTTGGCGCCCGAGCAGGGACTTGAAATTTATTACTTGACTTTGATTTTATTGCTTATTGTTTTATTCATTTGTGTTAATGTTACACTGGGGCTCGAAAAGGGACCTGAATTGCTGTTGTTTCAATGTTAATTATTCCACTTGTGATTGTTTATATTTTTGATTGATTTTATGTAGAGTTGACAGAATTTTAAGGAGTGTTACTACGCTTGGTATTTTATGTGTTTATATAAGGAACTTTATTGATTGTGTGTTATATAATATTTTTTACGATGACAAATTTTAATTATTTAATTGATGTTTTTTATATTGATGCGTTATATTAGTAGATTTAAAATTTTTTAATTGTAAATGGAACGGAAAGGTTAATAGATGAGAGACGTAAATTAAATTTAAAAGGATTAATCCAAATTAATCAAAATTACGTCCATTTTTTGATGCCGTAAACAAAAAAAATGTACAGTTCGGTACATTCTCCACAATCTTTCGATCGACGAGGAAATGGTACCTTACTTTGAAAGACATTCGGCGAAAATGTTCATAAAGGGAAAACCTATTCGTTTCGGTTACAAGTTGTGGTGTCTTTGCTCTGACGATGGTTATTTATTTCAATTTATCCCATATGGTGGAGCACGCGAAAATAAAATTGACATGGGCCTTGGAGCAGATGTTGTAGTAGATTTACTAAAGGTTGTTCCAAATACGTCATATAGAATGTTTTTTGACAACTTTTTCTCTTCCTTTAAATTACTCCACTTCCTTACTGAAAAGAATATCTTTGCAACAGGTACGGTACGCGATAATCGTATAGAGAAGTGCAACATAATACCAGTGTCGGAAATGAAAAAGAGAGAGGGGTTGCTACGACTACAAGTTTGATTCTCCATCACAAATTGGGATAACCAGATGGAACGACAATGCGGTTGTTACAATAATATCTAACAATATTACGGTAACTCCAATACAAACCACCAAGCGCTATAATAGAAAGGAAAAAAAGGAAGTGAGCATTCAACAGCCCTTGGTTATAAAAGAATACAATAAATTTATGGGCGGAGTAGATCTCCACGACAACGGGATTGCAAACTACCGCATAAGGGTTAGAGGTAAAAAATGGTGGTGGCCTTTATTTATCAATTGCGTAGACAGCGTCATTGTCAACGTCTGGAAATTATTCAGAATAGCTAACGATTCTAAAATTTCCCAATTAGAATTGAGATCCTACATAACCACTGGTCTTATCAAAACTGACAATGTTGATAGCAACGAAGGTGACGAGGAAGAAGCATCAGTATACCAAGGAAGAGGTAGACCAACAAAAAGTGAATTGCCAGATGAAGTAAGGAAAGATGACGTTGGCCATACTGTAATACATCATCCAGAAAAGGCACGAAGAAGATGCCGAAAATGTAAAAGTCAAACAGTACTCATGTGCCAAAAGTGCAATGTGCATTTGCATCCTGCATGTTTTGAGAGTTTTCACAATTAAAGCATTTGTTATTTTTTTTTAACTAATTCTGCTGTTGATGCGAAAACGCAACATTATTTTTTACGAATATCCTGTATATATATATATATATATATATATATATATATATATCTGTATATTTTTTTAACTATGCCTTAATTAGGATACAAAAAACATAATTAAGTAAAAAATTCCATTTTTGAATGTTTATTTTCATGTGCGGCGGTTAATGGGTTAAAGTAGTAGAACATTCATACTGAAATATTTGGCTTATTTTAAATGGAACACCCTGTATTTTATACGCTTATCGTTTAGCTTACTTAATTACCTTTCCAGTTCTATAAAGGTTTCCTATACCTAAACCTTCACATTTTCAACTTATTTAATAATTTTGCCTACTTAACGTCTCTTTTCTAATGTAGTAGTATTTTTCTTTACCAATAAGTAGAAAACTCTGCACCAACCTTATGTGTACAGGCTCTCCCAAATTCGAGGGCAAGCATGGGGATCTCGCTTATTATAAGAGATAGGATATAGGTTTAAATTCGGCACTTTTGCTAAATTCGATGCCGAGTAATAATTTGAAAAGAAATTTGAGCTAACTCGAATGGATTTGGTTTTATGCTCAAAAAACTAAAACTTTCGATTTTTGTTTTTCGCGTTTGGCTACCTTATTATTAGGAATTTTCAAAATTCGATTAAACATTATTAAGGCAACTTTTTAAGCACAATACGAATACGGTATTATGCGACGTTTTGTTTATTCTGAACCATCATCAGGTTTATTTTTTCTTATCGGGGTTAAGACATATTTTTATGGTGTTGGATGGAGAATGTTATGCTGATTTTAGCAATATGTAACACTTCATGGTTTGATCGACTGCGAACTAAAATATTCTTAAATTAAAAACTAAATATTACATTATCACGATACCCATGAATCAAACAAAACTCATGAGTTGGCTTTTGTCATGTCATTTTCTAATTGTAAAAAGGGTAATAACTGCAAGATCCTTCGTGTTAGTGCTTTAAAATTTGCAAGTTTCTTTAGAATGTTTTCAAATTCAGGAAAACGAGACATGATAAGGATATTTTATAGCTGCAATAGAAATAGTGTCAGAGCAGAACAAAGATATTTAGAGGAATATCCGGAGAGGCAGCAACCAAACCAGAGATATTTTTTAAAATTAGACCAAAATTTGCGAGAATTTGGATGTTTTCAGAAATACATATGGTAGCAGACTAGACAGAGATGCCGAAGAAGAAATATTACATCAGGTACTATTTGTTAGTATTATACTAATTATAAGAATTTCCACTCACTTCACTACTAATTTCAGCAGAAATTTTTTTTGGAGAGTTATGACTTTATGTTATCCATCTTAGGTTCAAGAAAATCCTTCAACATCTACCAGAGAAATAGAGCAAACTATTGAAGTGCCAAAAACGACAGTTTGGCGAGTGTTAAAGCAACACCGTTATAAACCATTTAAGTTACACGTTAGTCAAACTCTTCGGCCTGGGGACGATATGAGACGGTTGGATTTTTGTAACCAACTTAGTACCAAAATGCTGGAAAATCGCAACTTTCTCAATGAAATAATTTGGACGGATGAGTGCAATTTTTCCACTAATGGAATGTTTAAACGTAATAACGAGCACTACTGGTCTGTTGAAAATCCACGAATTAACAGGCAAATGCGAGGACAAGGCCACCGGTCCTTTAATGTGTGGGTTGCAATCTGGAAGGATAGGCTCCTTGGGCCAATTATTTACGAAGGTATCCTAACGTCTCAACGCTACCTCGCATTTCTAACACACGAAATATCAGACCTTGTGGATGATGTTCCGCTAAACGAAAGATGGTCTCTTTGGTGGCAAATGGACGGAACTCCTCCTCATAATGCTGGGATAATAAGTGAATATCTTAACGGCGAATTTCCTGATAAATGGATGGGAAATAGGAGACTACTTAGGTGACTAGCAAGAAGTCCAGATTTAACCCTTTAGATTACTTCCTCTGGGGCTATTTAAAAAATATGATTTATAGACGCCACCGCAAAATATAGAAGAACTCCAGAATAGGGTTGTTAATGAACTTCGTCAAATTCCCAGGCGAACCATTCAAAGAAGCGTAAACAATTGTAGAAGAATTCGTTACTGTATTCAAGAAGGAGGAAACTTGTTCGAACATTTATTATAATAATTTTTGTTTGTTTGTCTGTGTAATTATTTTGTTGTATTTGCGTTGTCGCTATTATGACCGTGTTACATAGACATACTTGTTTGAGTTGTTTGTTAATGTTTTTTTTTAAATTGTTTAAATGGTTTTATATTTTTTTGGATGTTCAAACGAGTTTAACAAATTAAATAAGTAGAACTACTGTAATTATTCCTTGCTGGATCCAAGACGGCGGAATCTTGTTCTTCGTATTTTCCTCATTATTTTAGTTCGCAGTCTATCAAACCATAAAGTCTTATATATTGCTAAAATCAGCATAACATTCTCCATCCAACGACATAAAAATATATCTTAACCCCCATAAGAAAAAATAAACTTGATGATGGTTCAGAATAAACGAAACGTCTCATAATATTTTTAATACTGTATTAGTATTGTGCGTAAAAAGGTGCCTTAATAATGTTTAATCGAATTTTGAAAATTCCTAATAATAAGGTGGCCAAACGCGAAAAACGAAAATCGAAATTTTTAGTTTTTTGAGCATAAAACCAAATCCATTCGAGTTAGCTCAAATTTCTTTTCAGATTATTACTCGGCAAAAGTGTCGAATTTAAACCTATATCTTATCTCTTATAATAAGCGAGATCCCCATGCTTGCCCTCGAATTTGGGACAGCCTGTACATGACAGATTTCAGATATTTGTAATTTATATAATAACAAATAATGTTAATGTAACTAATCTTGTAAGTTTTGTAGTGTGCTGTGGAATTGCCGGTAACGCCTTTGTTAATGTTAAAATTCTGACATTGGGCGTGACTTTTGTCATTGTGTATTGTTATTTTTTCCGAGCCCGTTCAAAGTTGTTGAAATATTTTCAATTTGATAATGGTGTATTCATAACAAGAAAGAATTGTTATGTTTGCAACCATTAGTGAATGCCATGAAATTTTTTTACTTGCTTCAAGAGTGTACTCAGAAAAACACCCTGAGCGGGTGCATCCGGATAAAAAGGTTTTTGAAAGGTTAATTCAAACATTTCGTGATACTGGAAGTGTAGCTTACCCAAAACAACTAAAAGTGAAGCCTGTTACAAATAATGATGATAATGAGTTTGATTATTCCTTATGGGTCCTTGATCAAGTTAGTGCCAATGAATATTTTTTTGAAAATGTATTATTTACCGATGAGTCAACATTCCATAATAATGGCTTAGTGAATCGACACAATTTCCATTATTACGACACCGAAAATACCCATTTATTTACTGTCGATGGAGTGGTAATGTGTATGGTGGAATTGTTGGCAATTATGTTATTGTTCCGTATTTTTTTGATGGCAATTTAAATGGTCAAAAATTCCTTAGATATTGAAAAAGGGGCTTTTGGGAACCTTTAGAAAGTATTCGTTTAAATATTAGACAAAATATGTGGTTGCAATTAGATAGAGCACCTGCACATTGCTCACGTGCTGTTATAGAATATTTAAATCGGAAGTTTTCTGATAAGTAGATTGGGAGAGATGGACCAATTGCCTAGCCACCTAGATCTCCTGAACTAACATCCAAGGATTTGTTCTGTTGGGGCTATACAAAAAAATTAGTTTACAGCACACCTCCCACCACCGCCACTACCGATGGCATGAAAAGAATAATCAGTCACCCCTGATAAGTTGCAAAACGTAAGATGTTCGTTGGAAAAAAAAATAACACTGTATATTCAAGAAGATGGGTGTCATATCGAATATTTTTGAATAAATTTAATATCACACCACATAAATAAAATTTTGGTCTCCATTGTGTACATGCTTTCTATCCTTACTCTGTGAAACTGTTGCATTATGCAGATTAAACTAAAAATCGCAATAGATTTTTTAAAGTTTCATTTTATTTTCTAAAATTGGAGCTGATCTCTTTCGCTTGGACGAGCCAAGCATCGTCAGAGCTTAGAAATATGACAATTTATTGTTACGGTTACCGAGAGTAAAGATAAGGGTATAAAAAATCTATTGCGATTTTTAGTTTAATCCACAGACATTAAGAGTAGGTATTTTCGGAGGATATTTCAATCTACAAATGATACAGAAACAAGCAAATTCCAAAAATTATCAAATAAGTTGAAAATTTTAAGGTTAGGTATAGGAAACCTTTATAGAAGTTGAAAGGTAATTAAGTAAGCTAAACGATAAGTGTATAAAATACAGTGTGTTTTATTTAAAATAAACCGAATATTTCAGTATGAGTGTTTTACTAATTTAACTGAAAGAAATGAACACCTTGTAAAGAAGTGTTTACTGTTTATTCAATAAATAGTCTATGGAGACAGTATTTTACTTAAACCTAAGAGTAAATTTGTTGGTGTTAATTTTATTAAGAGATACTTAATTTTTCCTAAAACTCAACCTTTTCAGAAAAAAATTAAAACACTCTGTATGTAGTTATAGGAAACCCTTATGAAGGTGCTACTTCTTTGTTATATAAAATTCGAAAATGCAATAATATACAGGGTGTTTAATAAAAAAAACATAACTTTCATATGCCACTTTTTTGTAGTACCCTGTATATTTAGAAATATTTTTAAAATGTTGTTCATATTGACTTACATAATATCACTGTATTAGAAATTAACGATTATATGCCGCTTCGCCGTAGAACTCCGTGGCGTGGGTCGTGATTCACCCTGTATACAGTGTGAGGACGGAAGATAGCTTCTCACCCAGGCGACATTTTAAAATTCGGTTTTCATGAGACAATAGGTACACCACGTGTCCACATTTTAAAATTATTTTTACTTCTACATATTGTTCGTTCACATACAGAGTGTTGCACCAAACATATGTTCTTTAAATGGTACATCTAGTATATTATGGCATATTTGGAAAGCCACATTAACGCTATCAAATTGATATCAAATTATACGGGGTTATTTTCAACCGTTCTCCCGATAGAGGGAGTTATTTGCAAAAAAAGGGCTTTACTTCGAACACTTGTAATCCTCAAAATATTTGAGATATTGATATCTGGTTTTCACAGAAAAATAGTTTTTTAAATGTAGATTCCATGTTATGCGTGGTAGAAAAAAACATGTGTATTCTAATAAGAGAGTTTTTAACTAAGCCAAAATTTACAAAAACTTTTTTTTCAAATGCAACACCCTGTATATTTTGGTTTTGGTGAATGTAGATTTTCATAAGCTTTCTTACGCATGGTTAAAGTAAACACAAAAAAAGTTACGACGGTTTAAAGTTTGTTTAAAGTTTGCCGTGTTCCTGATTTGCTACGTATATATTTAGCTTTAAAGCTTGTTGTGTTCCTGATGTCCAACGTATTAAGTTGTCGTTGTTTAAAGTTGCTTTTAAAAATGGTTACTCGAACTGAACATTTAAACTTTTCGTAGTTTCTAGTTCGTTAGAATGTCTTCTCCCCGTAAAGACGAATGATATTGATCTTTAGGTTTTCGCGACTGCTGTATGTACTGCTGGTTTCTCAGATGTTGATCCGCGTAGCTTTTCTGGTGTCTAAAAGACGGTTTGTTGCAAAACGACGTTTCGGCAAAGTCTCATTTGCCATCCTCAGGTTTGTAACTGTCTGCTTCTGCTACGAGTTACTTGAACCGAACTGTAACTGTTACTCAGTTCGAGTAACTCGTAGATGGTCGTGCTGATGGTGTGCGTCATGAAACAAGTTGTTTTTGTTCCTGGGGCGAATGCCTCTCGATGTTTGTTAAGGAGTTTTTTCCTCAGTGTTCAAACTTTCCCTCTCATCTGTTCTGAAAGCGGTTTCTTGTGTGCTCATCAAGAATATTTCCATGCTGAGAAGTTGGTCTAGTCGTGTTTTTTTGTGGTGATTACAGTAAGGTGTGATGGTAGCTGCAAGGCAGTCGAATGTGATAAAGGGTATGACCAGGAATGCTTGGAATCCCTCTCTGAATATACATTCTCAAAGGCGTTATGAGTTTGGATGGAGACAATGGAGGCGTGGTGGAATTGCTTGGTTGGGCCCACGCAGTGGAACCAAAGTTTGTAATTTAGAAGTCTATTCGAGCAGCACTTGCGGGGACACGATATTTCGAGTGCTGACTATGAATCACTTTTAGTGTTCTACTCCCAAACATTCTTGGGTGGTAGTGGTTTAGTTTCGAGGTTTCCTATACTCCTCTTTGAAATGGACTTCAGGGTGGTGACGGTTGTTTTCGGAAATTTTTTTCAGATTCGACGATGGAGTAGACCGTATACCATGTGCATACCGTAGTGCGGTTTTGTATTGAATTTCTAATATTATAACTCGTTTTCCCGCCATAAAGACAACTGTGTTGTTACGATCTCCTTATTGTAAATAAAATACTTTCTTAAGGATTTGATGAGATGGTTTGCTCGGCGGATTTTTTATGGGTGACGTGACGGTTTTTCAGGAGGTGATCGTATTCTTGACACTTTGCCACCATGTGGAAACGAGTTCTACCGAGAGCATCTGCAGACTTGAGAGGTGTTCTTGTTAGAGACCGCGGTGTACTGTTTGTAAATTGTGATTGTATCTATGAAGGTGTTACAAATGTATTCCACAAATGATACGCTGGTCGAGAGGATGTTTTGATTTAGCAATTGGAAAAAATCTAATCGTGACAGGTCAGTCCTTTATACACTCAGCCGTGACTGCTTAAAAATAACTTAATCATTTAAACAATGCAATTGTATTTTTTTCTTTATTTAAGACTCTTTTAGACCAATATTTAGCGTAATCCATTGTTCTCTTGCATATTGGTGTTCTGGCAGACTTGGGTATGGCGTCCGCTCTCGGCTAAGGCAATATCACTTGTCTAACTCCATTTCTGCTCCGTAGTCTTTTGTATTTATGTTTGTCCGTTGTGACTCCTCCTACATACTTATTCCTTTTGATATTCTCTTAAAACGTTGTCGCTACTCTCTCCTCTAATTTTCTTTTTCAAGAGTAATAAGGCAAAGCCATCTGCCTATCGCAAATAATTCAATTTGAAATGATTATATGCTCTCTATTGGCCAGAACATTTTTCAAATTTTCTTCTCCCTTCCACCCTCTTGCAATACTTGAGGATTTGAAATATTAAGGCAGTTTCCTTTTTTCGTGTAAATTTGTTACATGCTCTAGCGGGCAGAGGTAACCTTATAAGTTGCGCAGGAGCTTATCCAAAACTGAAGGCACAGGGTGCGTAGGCGTAAATAGCAACAAGGACGTAAACAAGAAATAATAAGTATAATTTACTCAAGTAGAGAAAGTCGCTACGAGTTTTTATGTAGGTTTGCTTCCAAACTCGAAACAGGGCAACAATATATCGAGGTAGATATCGCCCCTAGCTGATCTGAAAGAAAAGTACAGTTAAATTCCATTAAGATCCCCGTATCCCTGCGGGCATATCGAAAGAATCCTAACTAGAGGGGATTTGGAAGCAATCAAACATTGTATACTCCTTTCAAAACATAACCTATTTTAATAAGCCTCACTTTTCGAACTTTCGTGTCAGAAAGTAATTACCCAATAATTGTTAAAAAAAAATTAAGATTACAATTAGTAATTCTATTTCATTTCCCCAACCCTTAACCAATATGTACATTAAACATAAACAGAAATTACTAACCCAGTTCCCCAACTTTATAAAACATTTATATATAGTAATCTAAGCATTACAAAACAATTGAAAACAAATAAATTTTATAAAAAAATAATTTGAAACAAAGTCGCTGAAACTTACCATACTTTGTGCAGATCTAGTTCCGTAAAACCGGAACTGGGTAGTAGTTTACAGTTGCTAAACTCTAACAAAGAATCCTGCGATGGCATATAACAAACACTTAAACGAATAACCTATTATTCACCGCTACAAGAGTAATCGTAGACGGTGTTTACGTAAGCACAAAAATAGCTAACAATATCATTCAATAAAAGTCCACATGTAACGTGCTGCAAGTTCCCGTCTGTTGGAGAATATAATGTATAGTTATTCACGTAAGCACAAGAAAGCGAGTTGTCCACAGCAGTGTGGTTTGATTCAACCAACTTAACGTAAAGGCAATATATATATATATATATATATATATATATATATATATATATATATATAATTACTATTCAAATTAAATCCCAATTATGAAATATTAATGGTCAATAACAAAGCAATTATAAATTGACACTAAGAATACTCAGCACATTTAATCTATGCGATACAAAGGTATTGATAAATAACGAAACAGTCGAAAAAGGAATGAATAAACTTCACCCAAAAGGTTTACTTCAGATCCACCTGGTATAGAACACTATCAGGAGAATAATTTTGTAAGCACAACAATGTAGCATTACATTTATGCCATTTGAGCATTGAATATGCAATCGACTGGTATTAAAACGGAAAATAAAAAAATAAAAATTTAAATCCATTATTTTCTCTTTCGAGAAATCAACCATCTTCTCCTTTGAGAAAAAAACCCGCCTAGTCCTCTTCTCTTTCGAGAAATGCACCAGCCTGATCCTCTTCTTTTTTGAGAAACTAGCCTGATAGACTAGAACGCTTGAATTTAATTTACAAATACACAATCAGTATACGTTCATTCGCCTCCTGGTGTCAAAACCATGGAGACGGCACTTACAATCATATTACACACCGCTTCCAACCAGCCAACCTAGCCGCAAATCCGCAGGTTCTCGAACCGTGCGTCTTGGTACCTTCTCTGCACGCGTTGGTAAACCCCACGTAGAGTGGACTCAATGCTTTCCCCGAGTTGTCGGCGGAGGCCGCACGATTCGAATACCCGCCGTATCCAAGACATCGGTGCAGACCGTACTGCTATTTATAACCCTTCTAACTTGTTAAATTCGTTACTTTTGCTGTACTATTAAGTAAATTTTTGCGATCTATTAGAATTAATGAATTACTCGTATTTCTTTAAATTTTCCATTTTTCTAGAAATAATGACATTTCTCTAAGCTTATCGCTGTAGTTTCTTGAATATATTACGCTTCACAATTAAAAACATTTCTGTAATGGTTAGATAAACCTTTTGATGATCACTTATAAGTTATATTTCAACTTCATGTGTTGGGTGTCACTGGTATACATCCGTTTGACATTCGCATATTTGATTCTTAATTTCACTTCCTTCCGGTGTGCTTGGCGAAAGAAAAGCCATTTTGTGTTTCCTAAAAGGAAAATGTAAATTTCTGGACTTTAGTTGGCCAATCGATGATTATCGGTTTTATAACATTTTTCTAAATTTTGTGCCAAATCACTATAATTATAACCTACTTAAACGATTGCTAGATTTGTTTTTATTTTAGGGGAACTCATACTCGAAATTAACTGAATCCATTTCTCACCGTTACCATTAATACCTTTCTGATTCTTTACCTCATTGAAGGTAAGATTGACATTCATGCTTTCATTTGGCTGTATTTATTTAATTTTAGAGGTACCTTTGGTATGCCACATAATATACTTTTCGTACACCATCTAAATATACTGGTATGCTGTGTAAATATATGTACATTTGTATATAATTCGTATACTGTTGGACATACCGGCATTTCGCAGATGAAGTGTGTTATTTATTACATAGTTAGCAAGAAATTTGACTTCCACACCTGTGAAATATTTGAAATTGTAACTTTCCGACAGGCTGGGATATGAAAGATAAGTTATAAATCACTTATATTCAGTATCTTTTGGATACCTTAATGCTTTGATTAATCTGTGACCAATCCTATAAGTTGTATAGACCTATGTACATGTTTGTGATAAAACTTTAAGTGTTATTGCACAAATTTTTGCGCTTTTACAGTAAATTGCTTTGGGTAAAATGTTTGAGTATAAAAATAGTATGTCTGTTGATAATGTATGTATTTAAACACAGTTTTGTAAGAAACTATGTAACTGGATGCATTCAGCTCAACAGATTCGAGTTAAAGGTTTTATTAACCACCTGATCAATTCTATTATTTTTGTTTACTGCAAGTTATTCATAGCAATTCTATTGTTACTATAATCTATTATTTAATGTGCCCTTACAACTTGGGGAATGCTTAAATTACCTGTTTACTGTATTTTACTAAAGACTATAAATCTATGTTTTAGCATAACTTAGCTTTGAAATTCTGTATATTACTTTGCAATTTTTGGATATAAATTTAACTTAATTTAATTTTCTAAATTCTAGTATTAGACTGTTTGGGTGGCTTGCTATATTGTGTATTTAAGAGCACAAATATTTTATGTATTCTCTGTGGTTAACAATTTGTGTAACACGAGTGAATTACCTATTTATTTAGGGAATTATCTCCCTTTTACTTTTGTTTGGGAATGTAAATTATATATATATACATATATATATATATATATATATATATATATATATATATATGTACATACAAATGCAAACTATATACTGCCATTATTGGGGACTTTCAACTTTACAAATATTTTTTCCTAGTGCTCAGATCCTTGCACATATTCGTTACTTGGCTAGAAAAGTGGCAAATTAACTAGTTATCTAGGGCTGGCTGTTTTATCCTTCTAGCTGGCGCCCTTCTCTTCTCTTTCAGCTACCATTACCATCTGTATCACTGTGGGACCCCTCCATCTCTACCGTGACCGAGCTACCGGCAAGTCCTATATAAAAGGTATCTCCTCTGTTGGGGTAAGTTTGAGCACAAAGTTGAAGTTTGCACGTAACAAACTTTAGGCGAAAAGATTCAAGTTATCCTGTACAGCGTTCCTTTTTACTAGAATAATCACACGCATTACACGTATAAAAAATACGACAAACACAATTAAGATTCATCCTGTATATACCAGAAAAAAATATTTTATTTCCGGTTCATTTTCCGTTATTTATTTCCAAAACAAATTTAGTTCCTGTCATTATACGAAAACATTTTAATTTTCCTGTTTAAATAATCGTAAAATTTATATTCTTTAAAATAAATTCTACATTATAAAGAAAAGTGATAAGCACATTTTTATGCTTACATTTGTATAATTGCATTTAAGTTAGATAAAATTCAATCACGTTAGCGTAACAAAGCGTTTTGTGAATACAACATTTTAATAAAAAGTTAAGCTTTCATTTCATTGAAATAACTACCATTTCAATCGGCAGAATTACAATTGAAGTCAATAAATCTCGCAACTGTGCATTTACTATTATTAATATCTAATAGCGAGTAGATATAATTTGTTTAATTAATTATAAATAAATAAAGAAAGCTCACCCATTAAATAATACAATCGTTAACATCGACGTGATTATTTCCAGACGTCAGTAAATATCACATTGAATACAGAATTTTTCTATACACTTTAAATTAACCAGAACAGAAACCATAACACTTACTCACATGTAGAAAAATACCCCTAAACATAATTTATTATTAACAACACTCATTAATAAAACCAATACATTTTTGAATTGATAACACCGGTTGTAAACAAAGTCAGCCATCTTTATTTTCTCAGACGGTCAATAACAATCTCAAAAATCTCTAGTTTTGAAATACACGTTAAAACCCCTTTATTAATAATAAAGCGGAATAATAAAACAAAATATTAACTCTGTCAATTTATTAAGGATTTGTTATTAGTATCCGTAAAACCTTGGAAAAAGTAATTATTTAATTCCAGACAAACAGAAAGAATACCACGCCAGCTACTCCAGTGCCCGGAGAATTGCCTAGTCCTCAGGCGGTTGCGGTCCAGTATTATTTTTTATTTATTTTTTTCTACAGCAATTGTTAAAGTGTTCTTTGAACAATCCAAATCAATAGATCAAGTTTCATTTTAACCGCAAGGGTAGATAAAGTATATTAATTTTTTTAATTTTTATTTATATAAATATACAACTTATTTTTTATTTTTATTTGTATTAATAATAACTTCAATATTGAAATTTACATTTCCAGAAATATCAAATTTTGGAACAGAACCTACAAGGTATTTATCACCACAAGTTGAACTGTACACTTTCTCTGCCGATAGTTGATGAAGAAATTTTGGCGAGGCACGTTTTTAGGACGTAAACCAACGTAGTTTCTCACAATATTCAAAAAACTTACACCACATTCCTTATCAGTGAGCAAAATAGTAGATATGTTATACCGGTCCTAACTCACTTTTGTCACTAGAAAAGTAACTATATCCGAAAAAAGTTACCATAGAAGTCACTAGATTTCAAGGTTGGTACCATTGCCCGCATATTCTTCAAGGTCATCGTCCCCGCTTCAAGGTCACGTGGCATGAAATTGTCAAGGTCGCTCTCATTGTCTATCTTAAAGTTTATTTGCACGTATGCGCACCCCGCTTCAAGGTCAATTGCAAGGGAGATACTACGAGGATCTACTTAGATGTCCCTGCGTCGAAGTCAACGGTATTTCAAGGTCGCTCTCATTACCTACGTATACTCTTCAAGGTCAAATAGGGGTACCTCCCCCAAGTAAATGGTTTTTCAAGGTCGGTTACGTTGCCTACATAGCTAGGCGGACCCTAGATCACTCTCCACTATACTTTTCTATTAGTGTTTTGCTCGAGGCCATAATACACATTACGTACGTATATTCCTCAAGCTCACAAGCAATTCTTGATTGAGCTAAGGTGTTAATTCTTATAAATCAATTCTCAAGGTCAGGGGTGTTAAATAGATCTTTCAAGGTGTGGGGGATTCTACCTTTCAGGGTCACCAAGCAATTCTTGGCTGAGTCAAGAAGTTAATTCTTAGAAATCAATTCACAAGGTCGGGGGTATCATGCAGATTGTCGTTGTCTATGATAAAATGCGAGTCAAAGTTCTTGTATTGGCTAAATTGTAATAAAAAGATTATGCTTACAGTATGTGTATTCATAATACTACTGTCCTAAACCACCAGGATGAGATAGTTTTCCTAAGAACCGGACCCGTTTCCCATATACAGATAACCCTTTCCCAGATACAGATAGCGGTTTCGCAACACAGCTAGTCGTTTCCCCACCATTTCCAGGTCACACCTCTGAGAAATCAATTTTAGGAACAAAGGCGATCCTCAAGTCATCAAGTCACTCTTGGCTGAGTCATGGTCATAATTCCTAGAAATCAAATAGGTCGTTATCTAGGCCAATGGCTAAAATGTATTGGTATCAATTTTCATGGTCATAAGTCCTAGAAATCAACCTTCAGGGGTATCTCAATACATGGCCTGTAAAGGTATATTGGAAGATGCTCTTTATGGTCACGTATACTATAGGATCCACTTTCTCGTTTTCAAGGCCATTATGTACACACATTGCCTGCATATATTCTTCAAGGCCACGTATAGTGATTTTCCCAAGAACTGGATCCGTTTCCCAAATACAGATAGCCGTTTCCCAGAAGGGGTATCTGTTTTTCAAATACAGATAGCCGTTTCCCAAAACAGATAGCTGTTTCGCAACACAGGTAGCCGTTTCCCAGATGATTGGACGCTGGATTCTGCATGTGGGTGATCAAGCTTAGGATTGGATGAGTCATGGCCATGTGCCTAGAAAGCAGTTTTTAAGGTCATTAGACCAATTCTGGACTACTCTGAAGTTAGTCAAGGTCAAGGGGTAGCAGCATCAAGGTCAAAAAGGTCTGGACCACTTTGAAGTTAGTCAAGGCCAAATCTAAAAAAGATTAGAAGGGCAGCTGCATCAACGCCAAAGAAGTCATAGCTCGATTCTGCACCACATTATACGAATTTATGTGTTGAAGTTAGGTTAGGCTGTTCAAGCAATTTGTGTGTTAGTTCTTAGAAATCAACCTGTAGGAGTATCAGGTCGTAGGTCGATTCTGAAAAAAATTTATTGTTGGCAAATGTTATAAGTGTCTCAAAACATAATTATATGTATTAGATTTGAGGAACAGTATTGTATAATTAAAAATAAAGACTTTAAGTGTTGTGAATATGGAGTTCTTTTTCAGATAAGTTATTTTAACCTTACATGCAACCGATGGAAGTAGATATGCTATACAGATCCTGGCACACCTTTCTACTATACTTTTTTTACTAGTGTTTTTGCTCAAGGTCAAACCACGTACACATTCTAAATGCCCAAGTACAAGGTTTTTAAAGGTCAAGGTCATCGTGCAAGTATATTCCTCAAGGTCAAAGACATCGTACAGATTTTCCACGTTTAAATACATGGTTTTTTAAGGTCAATGTACACATTATGTTATATAGGTAAAATTTTGCAACGCGAGGCTTTCAGCGAAGGCTGTTTCGGCGATCATCATACATTGGGAGAATAGGTGTACGCGATCGGCAGTGTTCGGATAGGATCGGTTATCTTCGGGAGTCGAGTGGCGGGAAAATCTTCAAGGTCACGCTGTTCAAGCAATTCTTAGAATCGAAGTTCTGGTTGAATTGAGTCAAGGTCGTGTGTTAATTCCTATAAGTTATTACAATTCCTAGAAATCAATTTTCAAAGTCACCTGCAGGGGTATCATATTACACCATACGTTGGGAGAATAGGTGTACGCGATCGGCAGTGTTCGGATAGGATCGGTTATCTTCGGGAGTCGAGTGGCGGGAAAATCTTCAAGGTCACGCTGTTTAAGCAATTCTTAGAATCGAAGTTCTGGTTGAATTGAGTCAAGGTCGTGTGTTAATTCCTATAAGTTATTACAATTCCTAGAAATCAATTCTCAAAGTCACCTGCAGGGGTATCATATTACAGTTTCCTGTTTTGGGAAACGGCTATCGGCAGTTGGGTAACAGATCCCCTTTTTGGTAAACGAGTATCTCTATTTTGGAAACGGATTCCCGTTCTTGGCAGAAACAATCACCTTATCCTAAATTGTTGTACGGTTGGAAATTTTCAAGGTCACCAAGCGATTTGCCGATTCAAGGCCATGTGTTAACCTGCAGGGGTCTACCAATACATGGGTGACCCTGAACTTCCCCACCTAAATTTTATCATTAGAATTTTCGAGATCATTTTCAAGGTCATGGAAGGTGACCTTTTGACCTTCAAATTTTTCAAGGTAACGCCCTATTGGTGGGAAAGTCACCAAGCAATTTAGTCAAGGTCATGTGTTTAAAAGTAGCTCAATGGTTTCTGGCCTGTCTCAGGATGAGGTAGTTTCCCCAAGAACTGGATCCGTTTCCCAAATAGATACCCATTTCACAAATACAGATAGCCGGTTCCCAAGAACGGGAATCTGTTTCCCAAATAAAGATAGTCGTTTACCGAAACCGGGGTCTGTTTCCCAAGTACAGATAGCCGTTTCCCAAAACAGGAAACTGTAATACGATACCCCTGCAGGTAACCTTGAAAATTGATTTCTAGTAATTGCAATAACTTCTAAGAATTAACACATGACCTTGACTCAATTCAACCAGAACTTGGATTCTAAGAATTTCTAGCGTGACCTTGAGAATTTTCCTGAAAAATGAGCTACTCGACTCCCGAAGATAACGGATACTATCCGAACATTGCCGAGCGCTTACACCTATTCCCCCAATATGTGGTGATCGCCGAAACAGCCGTCGCTGAAAGCCTCGCGTCGCAAAATTTTACCTATATAACATGTGTACATTGACCTTGAAAACCATGTACTTGAACGTGGACAATCTGTACGATGACCTTGACCCTGAGGAATATACTTCGATGCAGGCAATGTGTACGTTGACCTTTATCTTGAAAAACCGTGTACTTGGACATACCAAATGTGTACGTAATTTGACCTTGAGAGTAATACGACCACAATGTTGACTTGTTCCGAATAGTATACCAAAGTACCTTTTCACTCACATGGTTTATATTCTTAACGCTTTTCCACCTTTGAAATCACGTATATTATTTTTAGAATAATAACGTCGATTTTTGGGGAAATAATTTACCCAGTGCCTCCATCACCTGTTCTTCCACATCTGATGGACGTTTTTATTGTTCGAAATCGATAAGATATAATTTTCTAACGAATAACTATTTTACATACGATACCATATTATTAGAACATTGTTGAATAAATGCCTGTTTAGTTTTATTGTGTTGTGTAACTGTATTTAAAGACAAAAACTCATCCCTACTTCCGACTAGAGCGAACCGTGATCAAAAATCTAATAATTTATTTTTATAATGCCCCTTTATAAAAGAGGGTGTTATAGTTTAAAGAATTTCTTGCAGTGTAACAATTGTTGAAGCTTAGGTCGAATGAAGTTACAATTAAAATAAATGAGCGGATGGCAGAGTTTGTTTAAGTATGTAAAGTAAATTCACTACGATGTTTACAAAATAGAAAAGAGGATTAAAAAGTTAGCAATAACTCGGTTTAACACGTTACAAATTTTACTAGATTGCTTTTTTTTCAGACATTTCTTAGTACTCGTATGTGCTGGTTAAATTGAGACAACAATTCCTAATGACTTAAACTTGGTAATTGTCAAGTCTCTTCTGTTTTTATTCTTTTCTTCCTAATGTTACGTTCTTGGTTTATTTATTATCCGCATGTTTCATAATTGTTTCTAAATTCTGCCACAAACACCATGTGATCTACAAAAATTTTACAGCCAACCCGTTGTACAGCAGTATCTCTGAGAAATGTATCCACGTTCTATACGCTTTTTTAGGTGGGCCTACTTTCTATGTTTATCCTTCTGTTGTTTTAAGCACAACTTATTGTAATATTTTAATCTTTGTTCAGATCTACAAATGCAGCAAGACATTCGTGCTACATTCTGTAAATTACGTGATTACCCTTGCTTTACTTTGCTAGGTGATAAAATATGTTTCAGTTGCGGCAATGGTTTATTTGTTTTATGTGAAATTCACATTATCTCGGAAGTCATATTTTCCTTCCAGTGTCAATTAGTAGATTATATTTGCTTACTGTTTTAGACTTTCAGTCATGTACTTTGTACTTTATACTTGTTTGACCAATGAGTAGAGAAACATCCTATCCAGTTTTTGTGAGGATATTCGAAACTTTTGTGTAATTATGAATCCAACAATCAGTGTTTGGCAATTTAAAAATCTGCCAATTTAATAGCGGCGAGGAAATTTAACATAATCTATTAGCACCTTTGCATCTCGTTAGGTTAGAACAATATATATTTTATACGGTTTAATGAGCCCAGCTCCAACATCAATATTACAAACTGTAAGGGACATTCAATAGTAATAAATTACTACTAAAGCTGTGAAGTAGAATTTCAATAGCCAATAATATTCGATGAATATTCGTTATAAAAGCTTCACCTGATTGGTGAATTCAATTTGTTAATCCTTTTTGCAACGACACTTCGTGAATTATCTTTCATATATTGATCAGTGCAGGTAAACCAGTATTTACGCGTTTTAAAAGCATGTTGCTATGAGTAATACCTGAGAGAACATTCTGCATTGATTATATGAGTGAAAATTGGAGAGCTTGTACACATAAAGGGAGTGGCAGAACTTTTTATGTAAATCCTGGAGAAATACCTTTAGATATAAACGCAACACATAGTCGAGCATTGTTGTTAATAAAGTGGCTACGGAATTTTATATACTAGCCACATTTCTCTTTTATTTTACTAAATACAGAAAAACATTTTAGAATCATGAATATTTCCACGTTACATACCATATGTAACGAATGGTGATCATAACTTCAAATTTAAACGAATTCTGCTTAAAAAATTGAGAAACACTCAGCACTTTGCACTTTTATTGAAAAATGTTTGTTGCAATCCAACCGATACGTTTAATTAAAATACTATCTTTTGGGTATGTAAATCCTGTATTTTTATTAATTGTTTACAAATTTAAACGTTCTGATTTGTCATTTTGAAAGCGGTTTAGTAATACTTAATCTATTAGAGATCATAATATTTACCAAAATAAAATTAGATCCCGTAGCTGGCTTTTTCGTATAAGTTGCTTAACCAGTATAGAAGTTTTATATTTGCGTCTTCAGGTTTGACATATTTATTTGGCATCCTAATTAATATTTTAAGAAACTACTATTATTTGCTGAAGACGATAACTGTAATTTTTATGGAATCGTTTAACTGCGTAAAAAATACACGATTACTTACCCAAATTATGAGCGATAATCGTGAAACCGATACATTTATCACATAACTACAGGTGGCACACCACTTGTTTTAACGATTAAAAACTTGGTATTACAATTTTTCTTATAACATTACGTGTGTGTGTGTGTGTGTGTGTGTGTGTGTCAGTGTGCGTGCGTGTCTGCGTGTGGGTTCGCGCGTGTGTATCTGTATTCGTGTGCGCAGGTGGTCGTGCGCGTGTGCTCGCGCGTGTGTGTGCGTTTGTGCGTTTGTGCGTTTGTGCGTGTGCGTTGTAACGATATAAACGGGTGGTAGAACGGGATTACAGATAAAATTGGCCTTTTTGCTCCGACTAGCCAGCGTATGGGTGTGGGTATGATGTTGATAAATTTTGCACATCCAGAATAGTAAAACGTACGTAAGTCAAAGTAGGGGATGAAGACGTAATCGGTTCGGTTAAGGGCGCCAGAATGTTTTGTAGTCAAAATAAGGGACGTCGTGCCAAAATTACGAGTACATAGCGTGTCTAAACATACAAAAAACGTACGCTTACCTACCCGCAATCAATCCCAGGTGTCCTCGACAACAGTTCAGCAAACCACCTGAAATAGGGCTTCAAAATAGCACTGCACGCCTGACAAATAAAAGCGTGTTACTCACTCAATAAATTTACGTTACGTTACTACACCTTAGTGTAAATAATAAGGCGTTATCTAATAATCTTAACAACAAAAAAAACAAGCTATAAAATGCACTCTAAATGAATTAATACTCAACTAAAAATCAAATAAAACACTAAATATCATTTACGCTATTACTCAATAATAATAAAAAAACTGTAACTTCGTTACGTTAAAACTTACGCTTCTAAACTACCGGTAAACTTGCAATTTGCAAAAAAAACTTTTATGTAACGCAAAAGGCTTTTCCCAGAATTAAAACGATTTTATAAAACCTAAACAAAGCTATAATAAAATAAAAAAATAAGATAAATATAAGCATACGATAATGCGTATAAACAAAAAAATACAAATGTTTAAAGGGCGACAGAATGTCTGGCCAGGATCCTGCGTAACGCCGTTCTAGATTGCTTAATCTATAGATATATATATATATATATATATATATATATATATATATATATATATATATATATTCGTGGATTATTTACCCACACTACTATAGGGTCAATTGCCCTTTACTACTAAAATAAAAAGTGTGAAGGCGGAGCGTCAGAGTTATGATTATTTACAATAACTAAACCAACACAACAACTTAAATTAAAAGGTACACGACTCCGCTTTCAGACCTTCGTTAACAAAGAAAATAATTTGAGGTACACACATAAGAAATCTTGAAAATATTCAATAAAAAAACACAATATTATACTACCTTTATATCTAAATTAACACCTTTTCTGTGTTACAACAGTCGAAAATGATGACCAATTACTGCTATAACGGATACGGAATCTCCCTGCTCTGACAAAATGATGAATGCAAATGTTGACTAATATTCTTTTGTACGCAAACAATTCCTTGATTGAATCTCGGTAAAATGTTACTGCATTAATTAAAAACTTCTTTTAAAATAATAATTTGTGCGCTCAACTTGCTTGTTAACGTTTATCTTTCAAATAGTTTTATTTACACTACAAGTCCAAAATGTTATTAACTTTATTTAAATAAAATAATTTTATTATATTACGAAAGTTTCTTTGTGCTTCGACACGCTTTGCACGGCAATTAAGTGGCACTTCAAGAACGTTAATTTTATAAATCCGCAAAAGCGATATAAACCAATGAGTTCACAGAAGCACTAATATAACACGACGGTGATCTCTGGGTGACTTGATTACGTAAAATCGAAATCGGCACTAGGTCTAATTCCTTTGGTGATTGAACAATTTCACTTAAAATCCCTTCACAGGTTTTCTTCAGAAGTAGCTAACTACCCTTACAACACAAAGTTCGTTCGTTAAACACCAAAAGGTCCAATATATCAACGTTCTAAACCACCCCTTAAAGCGTAACAACAAACGTCATAGTACTACTACTCGAGAGCGCGGTCAGTTTCAGAATCAAGCAAATTCTATCCAAAAATCCATCTTGGATTTTTGAATCCCACCACTCAAAAAAAATCTTATCTAATTTAGTTCCACCAATTAAAAAACGGAAGGAGAAGATTTGATACCCCTACACACAAACTTCGTTTTCATCCGTCAGGACTCGACACTTTTCAAAAGTGTACACGTCAGCAGATTTAACGCGAAAAATATCCCTATATTTTCATTAAAGTACAAACAATTACTCCCACATTCTACCTCTACGATTCAAAACCAACATACTCAATATTAATCTGAACCACTGCAATTAAGCGACTTTATGTCGCCAGCATGACATCACATGCATTTAAATCTACGTTCTTTCTTTAAAATTTTAAGGAAATCAAACGAATTAAACCTTATTTAAACTTATATACAACTATTTACAAATAAACGCTACTCAACATTCAGTAAACGGGGAATAACACGGAAAACAATCTAAATTACGGAATAATAATTCACAAACAAAAAAACTAAAGCTCGCCACACACCATCCCTAAAGGTCGCTACACACGTAGAACAAATTCATCCATAAAACTCAATTCAACAGCAAAAATTTGACGGTAAATCGCTAGAAAATCGTGATCCTATCACAAAATAACCAAATTTCTTTTTTAGATACGTTACTAATTCGGCATACTGATAAAATTAAATTAGATTGGTTTCAAAAGAAACTCATAGTTAGAAATATTTACATTTTGATTCCAACCATCCAATAAGTATGCAAATGAACACAATTGGAAATACTATTCAAGAATGTTTACATTTATAAGACACCAATTTCGACCAAAAATCTTAATAAAATTAAATTAGCTTTTAAAAATAATAATTCTCGAATTAATTTTATAAAATTTTTATTAAAAACAAATAAATAAATTTTATAATAATAAAATAAGTCAAGTGGAAAAAACAAAACTAACAACACCTGCATTTTTCCACTAAATAAAAGTTATCGTTTATTCACTAATTTAAAAACCAAAATTTCTAAAGTAAATAAAACAAATACCGTTTATGAAATACCATGCTCCTTTTGTAATAAATTATATATTGGTATTACATTACAACCGTTAAAAAATAGAATTCTACAGAACAAAAGCGACATTAATTTTAAACCAAATTGTACGGCTTTGGCAAAACATATTATAGATTTAAAACATTTTTTCGATTTTAAATATTTAAAAAAAGTCAAATATATTTGAAAGATATATATATATATATATATATATATATATATATATATATATATATATATATATATATATATATATATAGATAGATAGATAGACTTTATTGACGGATAACTGTACAGTTGTGGTCAAGTAAAATTCATACAGTGCAAAAAGAATATCACATATGTGGTCACTAATATTAGGAATTAAAATGAGAAATATAACGTACGTAACAACATTTACACACATACACACATAAGCAACACAGCCACACCGTATCAGTGATCAAGGATTGGAACCGTTTAATTTTAATAATACAACTAACAATTTGAATTAATGGTGTATTAGATCTGCACTTAAAAACTCCGCCACGTTATAAAATACACATTTATTTAAAATATTTTTTATTGCACGGCGAAATTCACCGTGTGACGATATAGATCTCATTTCTAGCGGTAAATGATTATATAGAATTGGAGCTATATGCAAAAATGATTTACTAAAATATTTATTCTTACTCGAAATGCCTCTTATGCTATCCTTTTGCCTTGTATCATAGCCGTGGTACTCGCCATTAAAGTGAAAAAGGTTCAGGTTTTTTTTAACGTAAAGTAAGCTTTGGAAAATGAGCATATTAATAACCGTTGCGATATTCAAGTCCAGAAACTCAGAACGACACGACGCCCTGTTTGGTAAATTTGCTATTATTCTTATTGCCCTTTTTTGTATTTTAAGTACATCGTACGCGTATGAAGTATATCCCCAAAGTATTAATCCGTAACTTATATGTGACTCAATTAAAGAAAAATGTATCACACGCATAATGGATTTTGTCACAAAAGGTTTCATTTTGCTTAGCGCAAATAATCCTTTATTTAATTTAGCTTTTAGCTGTGTACAGTGCTGTAACCAGTTCAAGTCTTTATCTAAATGCATTCCTAATATTGCATTACTTTCTACTTCATTAACGATAAGTTTAGGAATGCTATTTGGGCTGTTACATATGACCTTTTTGGTATTAAAAATTATGCAGCTAGTTTTATCCATATTTAAAGATAACTTATTATTGTGAAACCAATTTTCTGCTTTTTTCACGGTTTCGTAAATTTTATTTCGGAGTCTTGTTAAACTGTTTGATCTTATAACTATGCTTGTGTCGTCTGCATATAATGTAATTTTAGTGCTGTCTAAGGTAATGTTTGATGGTAGGTCGTTGATAAAAATTGGGAATAAAAGGGGTCCAAGTATAGACCCTTGTGGAATGCCGCTATCACTTTCCTGCATAGATGATCTGTAGGGTTTAATAATATTGTTGCTGTTATAGTGTATTTCAACAATTGAGTACCTATCTTCGAGGTAGGATTGGAGCAACTGCAAATCTACTCCGTGGAAACCATATTGCTCCAGCTTATTTAATAGTATTTTCCTATCCACAATATCGAAGGCTTTAGCTAAATCCATTATTAAACAGGCTACACTATATTTATTATTTATGTTTGATATAACATTAAACATAATATCCTGAATTGCGGTTTGGGTAGATTTCCCCGACATAAAACCATGCTGTTCTATACTAAGTTGTGTTTGATAAAAAAATCCACAATTCTCTTTTCTATTGCTACTTCAAACACCTTTGATAAAGTTGGTAGGATTGATATTGGTCTATAATTGGAAATATCGTTCTTACTTTTCCTCTTATCCTTAAGCAACGGTATAATTTTAGCAATTTTTAAAACACTTAGGAATTGACCATTTATAAAGCTATAGTTAATTAAATATGAAATGGCGGGAGATATGGTTTCGGTCGCAGATTTAAAAAGTTTAACTGGGATGTCATCAATCCCTATGGAACTAGTATTCTTCAATTTACTGATAATGTCCTTTACTTCGATCGTAGTCGTTGGTGAAAAAAAGAATGATGATGACTTCGATTTGATAGGTTTTGACTTATAATGTGTTGATGGGATGCTGTCTTTAATTAATTTCGAAATATTATTGAAATAGTTACTAAAGCAATTTGTTAATAATATGGGGTCATGTATAGTATGACATTTCTGTACTATGTGTATATTTTCATATATATATATATATATATATATATATATTATATATATATATATATATATATATATATATATATATATATATATATATATATATATATATATATATATATATACACACCGGTTGGTGAATATTTCTTCAACATCCTGCGCCTCCAGCAGAAGCAAGGCTTCAGGTAGTTAAAAACAAAAGAGAGTAAAACAAATAGAGCGACGGAAAACAAAACTATTGAAAACAACATTTAATAAATAGTGAGCTAGGTGATTTTTTTTTTACTATTATCAACTTGAGGAAGTTGACGTAGTTTAGTTATACTTCTGGTGAATTCACTATCTTGTGTTTTCAAACGTACAACCCTGACCTTTCCATCTGAAATATGTGTGACCTCTAACACTCTAGCTAGCCGCCAGTTGAGGGGTGAAGTATTTTCTTCTTTTATAAGCACTAGATCATTTTCCGCAAAATTAACAGAAAGTTTCAACTATTTTGGTCTATTCTGTAAACGATTGAGATAGTCAATTGATCATCTCTTCCAAAAAATCTGTTGTGTTTTGGAACATTGTTGCCAAAATATGCATAACAAATTTATCGGGAAAGGCTGTTAAAGCAGTACTTATCAGAAAATGACCAGGAGTAAGAGAATGGAAACTGAAAAAATCATTAGAGAGAGCGCAGAGAGGTCTCGAATTTAGAATTGCTTCTGTTTAGGTAGAAAATTCTTCAAAAGTGAATTGAGAATTATCATGTGATGTTTCGTGCTTTTGATTTTCCAGAATCCACCCCAATGTGGACACCTGGGTGGTATATATTTCTACTGGATCTCATTAGAAGAAAGGTAGGATAGAATAGAGTCATAGTTTGAAGAATTTTTTAAAAAGTCATACAAATCTCTAAGATACTTTTTAGAACAAATAAAATTTATAGCGTTATCAGTATAAATTACTTGAGGGTTTCAACTCTCTGTGAAATGAAACGTTTAAATGTCATAAGAAAAGCTTCGGATGATAAATTAGATACGAGTTCTATTTGTATGGCTATGGTTACCATACAAATACAAAGAGCAATATAACATTTTTGAATTGGAGCTTTTTTCAATCTGGATGAACGGACCTACAAAATCAATTCCGCATTCTTCAAAAGGCCGCGAAATTTGAACTCTGTCTTTTGGCAAGTCTGACATTATTTGTTAAGACACCGTGGAGTTGAACCGAAAACAAAGTATGCAATTTCTGATGACACGTTTCACCTGACGAAGGCCATTAAGAGGCCAATATCTCAATCAAAAATTAGAGAGAGTGTTTTGAGGACCTGCATGCCCTAACCGCTTGTGTTCGTGAAGTAACATGGGATTAACTATATAATTATTTGGTGGCAAGAGAACAGGATGCTTTTGGTCATAACTAATATCAGCGTTTTGTAATCTACCGCCTACGCGAATTAAATCATCAGGTCCAATGAAAAGTTTAAAAGATAAGAGCTGTTTATTTGAAAGCGATTTATTATTAGAGTTCAAATATTTCTTTAGAGAAATGTTCTTTTTGAAGAGTTTTTAAAATAAAAAAAAGACTTGGAGAGTTCTTGAACCGATAAAGGTCCAACAATTTTATTGGTGGGATTTTTTGAGTTATAGATAAATCGAGGAATGTGAGCTAGGGACCTTTGCATGCGATAGAACGAGGACACTTTCGAAAATATAGATACCCAAAAATTGACAGGAGTTTCAGCTGAAACTAAAGAAACCTTTCGTTCTTCAGGAGGATTATTTAATTCTATATTTTTTTCTTGAGTTGTTAAATTAAGTTCAGGATCATGTAAAACCTGGGGACCAAAAAACCAAAAGTTAAGAGCTTCTGAATTAAATTCACCTCTTGCCAGCATATTTGCGGGATTTTGTTTAGATTTAATATAATGCCAATAACACCCTGACGTTAGTTCTTGAATGTGTGATACCCGGTTTGCGACAAAAATATTCCAGCGAGTGGGATGACCTCTACACCAAAACAATGCTATTTGTGAATCAGTCCAAAGATGCACTGATTCGACTGCTAGATTATCATAGATTTTTAGAATTTTGTTCACTAATTTTGAAAGTAATACCATAGCACATAATTCGAGTTTGGGTATAGTAATTGTTTTGAGAGGTGAGATACGAGATTTTGCCGATATTAATATGCAAGATACTGACTTGTTCACATATTTTACTGGAGATAAATGCAACCACCATATGTACTTGAATCAGAAAAACCATGAATTTGAATTGAATTTATCACTTTATCTAAAAGGAGGAAGCAAGGAATTCCAAGATTTTTTAGTAGGGAGATACTTTTGAGGAATACCGCGTATTCCTTTAAGATCATCACGTTGCCGATTCTTGCATCTCAGTCAATTTTTAACAAGTAAAGTTTTTGCATTAAAATTTTACCTTTGACTATCACTGGATTAACAAGACCAAGAGGATTGAAACATTGTGCTATGGTAGAGAGAATTTTTTTTTTTGGTAATATGATTCTCAACTAGAGTGTCAGGAGATGATATTTGAGAATTATCTGAAGAGGGGTTCCAAGATAAAACTAACAATTTTACAAGGTGACCTTGTAAGATTAATATCAAATTCGGATATTTGTTCATGAGCAATACTGTGTAAGAATTTATTCGAATTAGAACGCCATTTTCTTAAATGAAATCCCGAGTGACTTAGGAGTGAATTTAATAGAGAGTAAAGAGTTTTCAGTTCATCATAACTATCGCATCCAGCTAAAACATTATTCATATGTGTTTGAGCAAGATGCAAGGGGGTATTGTGTTCCTTGAATAGCTATTTCTTTCAAAACCCGAGTGGCGACAAAGGGTGCAAAATTTGTACCATATGTGACGGTGAGAAGCCAAAGAATATTTTGTAAAAAGACTTGATCTGGGTTTAACCTAATTTGCCTATACATCTTCTCTATGTCGGCGGTGAGTACGAACGTAAATGTACGAAAACGACAAAGGATGCC
The DNA here is from genome assembly GCA_036346205.1 of Vesta saturnalis. Lineage (NCBI taxonomy): Eukaryota > Metazoa > Arthropoda > Insecta > Coleoptera > Lampyridae > Vesta > Vesta saturnalis. The sequence continues at coordinate 8,629,949 of JARFJB010000902.1, read as the reverse complement.
ATATAAATCAGGTTGTACACGATAACGTTTTAAGGTAACATCATTCAGAGAGAAACCTGATGATGTTCTATCTACATGAAGCGTCAAATACAACTCTCAGTTTGGTAGTTGAACTCGACCCTCGTATGACACACAAGTAAGGGATGAAATATTTACTTTCGCCAATTTCGTTAGTGCGGAAGAGAGGAACAATTCTAGCGTAATCTATAAATTGTTTGTACTCTGACAGATTAGGTTCTTTCTCGAATCTCTTTTCAAGAGATAGAGATCGCCTTTCGGCAAGATTTAGTAATCTACTAAGCTTGCAGTGCTCACTGGGTGATTAAGGGATACATCAACTTGAAAGCGACCATTTTCGAGAGTTTTAGTGCGCGTGAACATTTGTTCAGAAATTTCATCTTCGGGAGTGAGACTTATTTGGCATTTCTTTAATGTTCCAAAAACTTGTAAGGATTGAATCGAGTTCAGTACCGTTTTCAGAGAATGTAGCTACGTGATAAGATTTAGTAAATGAGGGCAATTGATTAATACAATAGAGCGTAATATTTCCTGAAACTATTCATCCCAAGTATGTTTTGAGAAGAGTAGGGAGATTTTTACCCATTTTTACAAACCCGTATGTTAATAGATCATAATAAACATCCGCTCCAAGTAAAATTTCAATATTATTTGAACTGAAAAAATCAGCGTCTGCGAGGTTTGAAAATATGTGATCTGGAATTTTTAATTTTCTTGGACATGTGAGAGTTTGTGGTAACTTATCTGTAATTTCGTCAAGTACTACACAAGATACTTTAAATCTTTTTGAGCAATCAACATTAGAGTGCAAAAGTATAGTAATCATTTGACTCGATAATGTGAAACTGAGAAATTCCAGAAATATTTAAGGAAATATTCAAAAGCGCGCCGATTTTGAGTCGCTCACCATTTGTTGTTTGTTGCTTAGCAACATAGTTGTATATAAAGTTCCGATTTCATTCTGTGTGTCAAAATGGAACGCTTTTCTATTGAACAACGTGTGTTATTTGTGAAAACGTTTTATCAAAACGGAGAAAGTTTTGCAGAAACTGTCCGACGACTTAGTGCGATTTTCGGGCGTAATGAAGCTCCGAATGAATCAACAGTGCGCAGACTTATGACAAAGTTTATTCAAACAGGATCAACACTCAACATTAAAAATTCTGGTAGTCCTAGATCTGGCCGGTATGTTGAAAACATTGCTGTAGTTCGTGATAGTGTCAATAATAGCCCACAGAAATCGGTTCGACGTCATTCCCAACAATTGGGCATAGGGTATTCTTCACTGCGGCGAATTCTTGTCAAGGATCTTCAATACCATCCCTACAAAATCCAATTAACCCACGAACTTAAGGTGCCCGATCACCAAAGGAGACGAGAATTTGTTGATTGGGTTCTGAGAACACAACAGGAGGACGACGGATTTGCGAAGAAAATCATTTTCAGCGATGAGGCCCACTTCCATTTAAACGGATTTGTCAATAAGCAAAACTGCCGTATTTGGGGATCAGAAAATCCTCAATCGATTCATGAAAGAGAAATGCATCCGCAAAGAGTGACGGTTTGGTGTGGATTTTGGACGGGTGGGGTCATCGGTCCTTATTTTTTTGAAGATGAGGCAGGACAAGCTGTCACAGTTAATGGAGACCGATATCGCACGATGATAAGAGAGTTTTTTTTTGGCCTCATATCGATGCAATGGACATTCAGCAGTTATGGTTTCAGCCACATGTCACACTTCCGCCGAAACCATTGCATTGCTGCTTGAGAAATTCCCGGATCGGCACTTCATGGTGACCAGCAATGGCCACCAAGGTCGTGTGATTTACAATTACAGGAAGAGGGTTTTGGCATGCCAGCAAAGTAGAGGTGGACATATGCCCGATGTGATTTTCCATTCCTAAATTGGGAAGGTTTGATTAACAGCTTTATGTCTTTTGTAAATGATTTTTTTAAAATAAACTTTGTTTTTTGTTATAATTAAAACCGGCGCGCTTTTTGAATCACCCTTTATGTACTATAACCTAATTTGTCAAGTTAATGTTGAGTTATAAAGGAGTTTTGACTTCCACTATCCATAAGTGTTCTAATTTGAATAACTTCATTCTGTTTTGAGTAGATAGTAGCTTGAGCTGTAGCTAAAAGTACGTGAGAGCTTTTTGTAGATAAAGCTGAGATATTATTTGAACTACAGGGTTAATCATTCACTTGATCGAGAGCTAAATTCTCTGAGGTTCTGTTGTGATTATTATGAGACGGAATCCGAGAAGTAGAGCATTGATTATTGTAAGGTGAAGTGTGATTTTGTGTTTTCTGAGAGTGACTGGCATATAAAGGATTTTGACTGTTATCTTGACGAGAATTTGCATTTACTGCAGAGGAGCAACCTGAGGACATATGTTAAGATTTATCAGATGCGTCATTTTGATATTGGTTTTGAGAGTATGAATTGTTTTGGAAATTTTGAGGATTTGATTTAAGTGTAACAAGGTGTGATACTTTTTATTGCACTGTGAGCAACTTGAACTTGAGGTGCAATTTTCAATCAAATGTTTATTACCTGAACAATTTAAACAATAATGTTTAGATTTAATGAACGCCAATCTACCTGGTACAGAAAGTGATATAAAGTTTTAGCAAACATATATTCTATGGATGTTATCGTTACGGTATGAGCAAAATGTGATTTGTTTTTGCACGTTACGATTAAAATTATTGGAATGTAATGATATTATATTAAACTTTATTTCTATTTTAATATCAAGACTAGACAGATTTTGAGTACTGTGCATCTATTTTCTAGAAACTCGAAAAACTCATCTAACTTTAGCAACCCTTTAATATCTTTTTCTTCCTCAAATATTTTGTTAGAACTATAATATAGCTTTTGTTGAAAATTGAAAATTAATAATGCTCCAAGAATTTCTTTATATTCGAATTTTAAGTTTTTCAATGACTCTAAATTACTTTTACAAGTAGTGGCAAACTCTCTCAAATTCTGTGGTTTACACTTTGTTATAATTGGAGTATTTAAAATATTACTAACATAAGAATTCACTATTTTATTTTTATTTTCAAATCTTTTCTTTAACAGTGAAACTGCAGTAACAAAATTATTACTAGTTACTTTTATGAATTTACAATACTTAAAGATTCACATTTTAGCAATGTCTTTAAATAATAAAATTTTTCAACATTTGTAAATTGACTAGTTTTATCAATAAGCGAGGTAAACAGATCAAAAAATGTTTCCCATTCAGAAAAAATACCAGATAATTGAGGTATATTAATTTGCGGCAATTTTATTTTGGGATAACAGTGCGAAGTGTGACCGTCGGAGAAAATGTTATTTTTAGGAGATAATTCATCTATAGAATTTCTAATTGCAGCTAGAGTATCAAAATATTTGATTTCGATCTCGTCCCTATCCTCAGGATCTGTTGATCCCCTATATCAATTAAATAATTTTCAATTTCATCTTGAGCAGTATTATATTTCATAAATGCATCTTGCGAATAGTCTTCTGTTGACTTAAATTTATTGATATCATTTCCCATACCTTTATTTTGCAAAACCCAATTATGAATTCCAGTAATGTGAGCCTTACCACTTGTGCGAGTTGATTTTAACCTTGACAAATCCATTGTGATAATTAAACCTTATGAAATACGTTTTAAGTAAATTAAAATATAGCGCCGTAAAGATTAATATAAAAGTAAAACACAAAATGTTCTTTATTGTGAACTACTCGGGAAAATATTTGAATCCTCTTGGAAAGTTGAAAATCCACTTAGTTCTTCTTGGAGATTTGAAAGTTCACCTTCAAATTGAACTGCATTCGGCTTCCTTAAAAGACTGTGACTCACCAAATCGTTACTGATGTATACTGGCTCGATGTAAGATGTAGGATGTAGGATTTATCCGGCTCGATGGGACCAAAAATGTACGATTTTTGTCCTACACTTCTTGCTTTATTTGAGAACACGAAGCAGCATAGGATTTTAGAAAACACTTTATTTATTAACACCATTGAACTTGAATACAAAACTACGCTAACATTAGATAATGTACGACTCCAACAGAATTCGTACAATTCTTACAAACGGAAATAGTAATTAAATGTGCACATAATTTAAGCGATAACGAGAGAGATATTTTTTAAGCTTAGAATATGATTATATTTAGAGATTGAGTGTGTATTTTCGGAGAATTAAAATAAATTATTAAATATTTGTGAAAAACTAAACTAATTCGTGTTACATTTTTTCCGTAACTACAAAAACGCTATTCATTTTTTTTTATGTATACACCGGGTTGGAGAATATTTCTTCAACAATATATATATATATATATATATATATATATATATATATATATATATATATACAGGGTGTGGCGCGAAGAGTTTTGATTAAAAGTAATGACGGATACAGTTATGTTAAAAATCTGAAATTACGAAGCTGTAGGTTTTGGATGACGCTGAGTTCAAATATAATATTTTCCTGAATGTGGCACTTCCGGTTATACCGGAAGTAGTCGTCAACTAGCTAGTTGAATTAAATTAATACAAAATACCTAGTCAACGTTTTTAATGATATCCACAATTAATAATCCTTTCAGGCTATTGGTTACTTTTCAGAATTAATAACTTATGAAAAAATAACAAAATATCACCTTAAATAGTGGAAATCATGGCCTACCCTTCACTAATGTTGAAATGATTAAGTGTTGTTATGTTTTAACTAAGATTATGAAATATCTCAAAAGTGGTTAGATTTAGGTATAGGAATACTCATACCAAACGAATTGGCTTAAAAAATACAGCGGAAAATGTAATAAAATACAGGGTGCTTTATTTAAAGTAAGCAACTTATAAATGATTTAAATTGTGCATGTTGGCGGCTAACTTTAAAACACCCTGTATCAAATATCAATCAGATGGATGTATGGAGTTAACGGGCAAACGCTTGTTGTTTATTGGTTACAATTTCACGTCACTAGCTTCGTTATTAATGGAGATATCGTTATTCAATGTGGACTAGGATTTTTCAAAATTAAAAAAATCGAAATATCTCGAAAATACTTCATTTTGGTATAGGACATTAAGCACAAATTTTATCTAGAATTTCATGTAGAATTCGAAAATAAAATAAAAATATTAGGTTCCATTTAAAATAACAAAGTTGACGTCTACTTCCGGTATAACCAGAAGTGCCACATTCAGGACAATATTATATTTGAACTCAGCGTCATCCAAAACCTACAGTTTCGTAATTTGAGATGTTTAACATAACTGTATCCGCCATTACTTTTAATCAAAACTCTTCTCGCCACACCCTATATATATATATATATATATATATATATATATATATATAATATATATATATATATATATATACAGTATGTCCCCGGATCGACTTTAAAAGAGGAAAAATTATTTTTGATTTCTCAGAAAATTTCTTTCTTGCTGATTTGCCCTGCTTGTTTTCAAACCCCGAAACACAAATTACTTGCTGTTTAACTCAAACGGTTCTCGAGATAATATCATTTTTCTTGAAAAATTCTAGCTTTTCGTAATTTTTGAAGTAAATTGATTTGTTTTAAAGGAAAAATTAAATTGGTCTCACAAGTTTTAATTAATAAATTTAACAATTGATGGTAAAATGAAATGAAATTCTCAAAAACTGAACTATTAATTTTCTATTCGAATAATTCTCCTCCTTTTTCCGCACAGATTTCAATGCGAGCTCTGAATTCATTGAAACTGCGCCTTATTTCTTCGATCGAAAGGGACTGGACACCATTCCGTATGCTATTTTCAATTGCTCTTCATCATTGTCTAATGGCTCACTGTACACAATTTGTTTTAAACGACCCCACAGATATAAGTCCATTATTGTGAGATCAGGACTTCTCGGCGGCCATAAAATGGGACCATCTCTTCCTATCCAGTTATCATGGAACTCCGTATTGAGCCACTGGCGAACAGTACCGGCATAATGAGCAGGGCACATATCGTGCTGGAAGAACATTTCAATTTGGTAGTTCAATGGCAATTCATCCAGTTTATCAATTAAAAATTTTGCAACATATTCAAATTTGAATAACGGTTTAACGGGTCAATAATTCCATGGTACGAAACCGCACACCACACATTAACTTTTTCAAAATTGTCTGCGACTAGCAATTCGGAAGTTTCGATTCGTCCTACTCCAGTAACGGCAATGTTGGGAGGAAACGACTCCATTAGTTGAAAAGGTCGATTCATCGGAGAACATTATTCGTTTATGAAAATTTGAATCTTCCAAAACTCTATTGCCCATTTCCAAACAAAAATCCAGACATTTGGCTTCATCACCCTTCTCTAAAGTTTGCCTAAATTGCGGCTTAAATGGTAAAATTTTGTTCTCCTTGAAGATTCTTTGTAAATGAGATTTACCTATCCCAATTCGTAGTGCCCTCCTTCTTAAAGACAATCTTGGAACTTCTGTTGCGGAATGAACGGCGAGAACAGTAGCAGCATCTTCTTCATTGAACAACTTCTTTGGCTCCTTTAGGATTAAAACCGAGCCTGTTTGAAGGAATTTAGTTACCAAGTTTTTTGCTCCGGCATTCGAAATGGCAACCTCCGGGTATTTTTGGTTGAATTTTCTGATAACAACTCGGTAGCACTCTTCCCCAGTTCCGTAACATTGAATTAGATAAATTCTTTGTTGTAAAGTCAACAGTAGCATACAATTCAAATTTGCATGAATTAATTTGCAGTTCAACAGAATTATCACATTTGACAATTTCTGTCAGTGGTGTTTTTCAATGAAATCCGCCTACTAAAGTTACTTCTGAAAATTAGGAAAAACATTTTAAGTCCAATTTTTCAAGAAAAATGATATTATCTCGAGAACCGTACGAGTAAAATAGAAAGTAATTTGTGTTTCTGGGGTTTGAAAACAAGCAGGACAAATCATCAAGAATGAAATTTTCTGAGAAATCAAAATAAGAGAATTGTCCCTCTTTAAAGTCGATCCGGGGACATACTGTATATATATATATATATATATATATATATATATATATATATATATATATATATATATATATGAATACGGTTTTATGTCGTACTTCTTTAAAAGATTGCATATTCTATCTGTGGTTTCCTTGATATATGGTAGAGCGATTTTATTAGCTGGATCATCTCCCTCGTCTTCATGTTTATTTCTGGTGGGTTTCAGCGCTTTTTGAAGATGTCTTTCGGCATAACCATTTTGTATTAAAGCTGTTTTAATGTTTCCATCTCCTTTGTCGAATATTGCTCATCTGTTAAACTTTTTGATCTGGTCACAAGTGTTTTCACTACTACTTGCAATTATGCCGGATGAAGGTGAGATGTAGCATTCAAGTATCTGTTGGTGTGTGTTATTTTCCTGTATACTGTGTGACCTAGGTGATTGTCTTTTTTATATACCAATACATCTAAGAACGGAAACTTTCCATTTTCCTCGATCTCCATTGTAAATTTTATATTGTGATGTGATTCGTTCAGATGTTGCAAAAATTTGTTTAATTCTTCTCGTCCATGTTACAACCTGAAAACTTCGTCGTAATAATACAAGTTCTTATGGGAACTTCAACGATACTTCTCGGAGATAAACCAGAGAAGAATATAATTAATAATGTAAATGGAAACAACATAATATGTTTTTATGGTTTTGAAAAATTGCTATACGTTCAAATCGTGCTTATAAAATAAGCAGGGTGCCGGCTAGCTGCAATACAGGTGGGTGGATTCGTGACTGAACTTTGACTTCAAACACCTTACATTTACCATAAAGCAACGCTAAATTGGGAATATATGTCCTATGAGCTCCACCACGATCTAAACTTATCTAGAAAAGTGTTAAGCTGAGATGTTAATCTTGCGAAATGGTGGATCGCAAGCTGTTGGTTTATTCAGTACATAAAACTCTGAACATCCTATATAAATCTCGTACGATTTACTTTCAATGTAAACATGCTTCACCCTCATATAAATATGAACCAATATTTATGATTACCAACCATAATCCAAAATAAATGAATAAATATTACCCAATTTCGAAAATAATAGTTAAGCCTCTTAATTTTCGAACTGATTTACACATGCATAATTCTTAACGGAGTATAGTTAAAAAAACATACTCCCACTAAATAATAGGTCAATCTTTAAGTACGAATTTCGAATATTGTTCATTGAAATTATTAATTCATATATTAAACGTTCGCAAGTACAATCTACCCTGGTTCAAGTCAGAACTCTTATTTTTATGTACAAAAATGCATAAATAATGTGATAAACAGAAACAGAATAAGCTCAGCGTCAATTCGATAAACGAAGTTAAAACAATTAAATTTTATAATGGCTTGTATAAAAGAAATTTAATTTCAAACCAACATTCATAAATGTAGCCAAAAGGTAAAAACACAAAGAAATTTAATAAGGCACTTCTGTCTTGCAATACTATTATTAAATCTACTCTCGGAATATACCTCGTTGTTATCGCATAGTTCAAGCCTTTGTTCAGAACCTTTATTTTGTTTTCGCTCAACTGTCGTTTAGAGATGTTTATGACTGTGTTTTTGTGAATATTGTTGGTTGGTTCTTTCGTCTCCTTCATTAGCTATTCTAGTTCTTTTGCTAAATTTGCTTTTGCTTTGCCTTGGTCTTTGCATATTTGCTTCTTGTTGCCGTATTTTAATATTCGTTAATATTTTGTAGTAAATTATAAAACGGTAGAATAATGACTCTTAATTAATAATAGTTTCAGGATTGCAACTAAGACCGTTACATATTTAATATTTCTATGTTAACTTTAAAATCGTTCATTACAGTTTTACAAACAATCCATTCACATTTTTAATTTCTTGTATACTCTACAACGAAAGGATGTATTCCCAGTAAGCTCTTTATTCTAAATTTATAAACGGTTATGGTTTTAACTAATGTGTTAAAGGCATAACGCACTATATAAAATGAACTGCATTAAAAACATTCTTTAGCCGTTTAGATACTAATTTACGTAATTTCAACGTTATTTAAAGCCAATTCACGTTACGGATTTCGGTGAACTGCGAAAGTTTGGGCATCTTTAGTAAATGATAACAGAACAGTGTCTAACACGGTATAAAAGTTTTCATTTTAATAAGATTTACTGATTAAAATGAACAAGTTCGACTTATCTGTGAAAAATTAAGTGAGACTTCGGACTTTACCTACTTTAATCATCAAAAAAAAAGGTGATACATCGGGAAAGACACGTTTTGCTACCCCGATCATTTGTTGTGTGAATTTATGATTTACGTCCAAACTAACTCGTATTATGTGATCTAAACCTTTCAAATAAAAATGTCTGTCAAACATATCCTTCAATTCAATACAATGGTTTGATAACATCGTCTTGTCAACTGCATCCGTGCTCCCCGTGCTTGAGTTATTTTTAGTAAACTTAATCTCTAAGTATTTCATAGCTGCATGTAAGGAGTATTGATCTCAACCTGTATTCCTAAACATATTTATTATTTAAGCTAAATTCTGATACATTTCTACCATAACATTTTCATGAGATAACTGAGAATCTACAGTAAAATATAAACGAATTTAAATTTCATTTCCATATTATGCTTATAGCAACAAGTTTTAAATTCCCTGAAACCTGAAAATATAATCCCAAACCGTGCAAACGCGTTTCTAATTAGAATGTTGTAGATTGTAGGAATTTGGATTCTGCTTCTGAGTTTTAAATTAATCACATACCGAACATAATGTATAATTAAGGTTTTCCTAAAACATGATGCACTTAAAATTCCGTTCTCATTATCACGTTTCTATTTGTAACATTAAACACGTTCAGTATTTGGTACCTAGAGTCATGATTAAAAAGTTTGCTAAAAACAAAATAATTAATTTAATGAATTAGCAACAACCTTTGTTGTAATATTCAAGATTCAAAGCTACATTTGTACGAGACTGTAGACAGTGTGCAAAGGTTTTTAATTTAACTTAATGAAAACATAATACATACTTTATTTAAAGAATTCTATTAACAATTATTTTGTATTCACGGATTAACTTATTGTGAATGAAAATAAAAATAGTCATATCAAATGCAGTTTAAATATTGGTGGGATGGGGTTTCCTTCAGCTAACCTCCGCACCATTGCTATTATAACAATTCCGGCACTGTCAGAGTGGCGATGATAACACTCCCATCGGTGCTTACAGGTGAAAACGGCAATAGGATTTTGCGTAACTTATACAGTTGAACTGCCGCTAGCTCAGTAGGATCGGGCATGGTTGTAAAACTTAGCTTGGCGTTTGGGGGTTTAAGAAAACAACGTAAGTTTACAGTAACACATTAAAAGGCATCACTTTGTTTGAAGACTGCACCATAAACATAGGGAGACAACTCATAAGATAAAGAAGCAAAACTATTTCTTTTTGTCGAGACTGTAAGTCTAAATTAATTGTATACTAAAAATAATTAATTTTATTCATCGAAAAGTGTAAACTCTCTTTAGAGTTTGCGTGAAATTTATATAAACACAAAATAATGGAATTTAAGGCTTACACTTGAAAAATACGGCCGGTTGTTAATAAAATTCAGGATTTTCAAAATAAAGACCTTCTGTTTAATCAGTTTTTTTTTTTTATGATTGTGGACCTGGACAGGCTAAATAAGGCCTATCGTGCTAAAGCACTCAAGAACACTTAGGAGGATGGATAGAGGGATAATGAATTGCCAATAGATGCCTATGCACAGCTACCTTAAATTTTCTCACATCATAAGTGAGAGGAAAACAGGAACTAGGGAGATCATTCCAGAGTTTAGAAGCCGTGTAGAAAGATGTGGATTGCGCCCGTTTGGTACGACAAGTGGAGATTTGTACTGCATACTGATGATGTGAATGAGCGAACCGAGTGTTTCTCGCAAAGATAGCCGGAGATGGTATCAAAGAATGTAATTCACCAGCACAATAGCCGTTGTAATAACGATAATACAAAGAAAGAACTGAAACCATCCTTCTATGCTCAAGGGACTGTATGTAAGAAGTTAAAGGCGGGTCATTTATAAGCCTAATCGCTCTCTTTTGAATACGATCAACGATATCGAGAGCGTATTGGGGAGCACTAACCCAAAGGTGAGAATTATATTCCAGATGAGGCCGAATTTGGGCCTTATACAGCAAAAAGGAGTTGTCGAGAGGTAAAGTACTGCTTAGATCTGTACAAAAGCCTATTTTACGAGCAGCTGTTTTGGTAGCTGACAGAAGATGGTCAACCCATGAGAGATTTGAAGATACAGTCATACCCAACAGATTAATAGAGTCTGAAAACTTAAGAACTGAGCCATTCATACTTACAACAGGAAGTGATCGATCTTTTTTGGCGGACATAAGGCAACACTGAGTTTTGTTAGCATTAAATTTAACTAGATTATTGCTTCCCCATTCGAGAATACGTTGAATGTCTTTGTTGATTGAATATACCATTTCAGCTTTAATTTCTTGATTTGACATAGAAGGTGGATTATCACTATGAGTAGACTGAGATGAACTACAGTGAAGAGTGCTATCGTCAGCAAAGCAATGGATGGGGTTAGTTGTTGAAGAAATAAGGTCGTTTATGTACAGCAGAAAAAGTGTAGGCGCTATAACGGATCCCTGTGGTACGCCCGCGTTAATGCTAACTTCTTTTGAAAAAAAGCCATCAACTACGACACGTATTCGTCTTTTATCAAGGAAACTAGAAACCCAGTTGATGAGCGTATCATTTAACTCAAACGAGGTGAGTTTGGCAAGTAAACACTTATGCCAAACTTGGTCAAATGCCTTTGAGATATCTAAAGCGACTACATCTGTTTCACCGGACTGCTTTACTGTATTGTTCCAAACTTGGGTCACATATGAAAGAAGATCGCCTGTTGAACGACTTTGCCTAAACCCATATTGGTGGTCACTAAGGAGTTTGTTAGTTTCAAGGAACGTGAGCAGTTGCTGATTGATGGCTTTTTCCATGATTTTAGACAAAATGGAAGTGATGGCAATTGGTCTGTAATTTGAGGGATCGGTCTTATCACCTTTTTTGGGAATAGGTTGAACATTTGCTAACTTCCATGATGAAGGGAATTCCCAGAAGATATAGAGATCGTATAGAGCTTAGATAGGACTGGTACTAGTTCGGGGGAACATTTCTTTAAGACAATAGCTGGGATACCGTCTGGGCCAGTCGCCTTATTGAGATCAAGCCTTCTGATGATCGATTCCAAGAGCTTGTACCGAAAATGAATTGGTTTCATAACGTATGAAGAAGAGTTGACTAGGGCACATCTTTTCTAGAATCATTGAGACACGAGTTTGATGCAAACAAATCCACAAAAACGTTGGCTTTGTCTACAGAATCTGCAACTACCGATCCGTCAATAGATGTCAGGAAATGAAGATGTTCGAAAGTTTTTACTAATGGCTTTTGCTAAAGACCAAAATTTACGACTGCCTAAAGGAGATGTAGCTAGTTCATTGCATTTTCGTTGTTCGAACAACTTTTTAGTTTTAGTGATGACACCTTTGCAGATATTTCTAGCATAAACGTATTCTACGTGACTGTCAACCGATTTATTAGATTTCCATTTAATGTAAGATTTATTTTTAAAGATATTGCATCAGAACAAGCCTTATTGAACCAGGGTTGGGAACGTGAATGACCTACACTGTTTTTTCGGAATGTACAACTCCATTCCCATGAGGATGACTTCAGATACTGAAAGAGCGATGTCCGAAGAAGAGGACGACTTAAAACAATATTCACGCCATGGAAAGGTTGCAAAGAAATCCCGTAAATCACTCCATCGAGCTGACTTAAAACACCACAAGGCTCTATCGGTTTTGCGAACAACAGTGGAATTAAGTACAGTAGAAATGATTTTTATTAGACAATGGTCGGAAAGACCTAAAGGCGAAAGAACGGAAGTTTTATAAACAAGAGGGTTTGATGTAAGAAAGAGATCTAGAAGATGTGGAGTATGGTTAGGGTTATCAGGGATTATAATATAACTGCTACATACTTTATAAGATGGCGCAAATATGATTATAAATATAAAATTGTTCAATTTGGGGTCATCTCTTTAAAATGTTAATGTTGGCGTCCGGTGGAGGTAACGCAATCTCACATCCACAATAAAATAATGTGGGTAAAATTGCTGTACGATTAACAAACAAAAAAAATTAATTAATTGAGTTTTACAACCTGATCCCTGATCTAAACATAAAACATAGGTAAATCATACTTAAATCATTACTTTAGTATAAAAATGTACGCTTTCGCCATTATTACACATAATAAAATACTTATCTTTTTTTGGTTTTTTAAAATGGTGTATTAAAGTTATACAATCTAAACGTTTCGTCATTAGAAATATTATCTATTAAAATTGTTAAAGATGTTGAAGCAATATTGTGAAAGTTGAAAAATTAAAACGTAATTAAATTATGTTTTATTTTTTCAACTTTTATAATTTAATTGTGTTCTTATTTTTCAACAAAATTGTTTCAACATCTTTAACAATTTTAATAGATAATATTACTACTGATGAAGATAACTGTAAGTGTTAACGAAACGTTTAGATTGTATAACTTTAATACACCATTAAAAAACCCAAAAAAGATAAGTATTTTATCATTACTTTAAGTTGTCAGTTGGTAACCGCTAACACGTATTGACTTTGGTAACTGATATTCGTTTGTAATGTATTCCTAACGAACCTAAGCACGTTATAATAAATAATGTAATGGTATAAGGTATAAAAAGTGTTTTAATAATATAATAAAGAAATAAGTGTTAAAAATGTTCTCCGAACATATCGTTAAACTAACTGGAGATACAAACCATTCACCACAAATAAGGCCGTTGGCTCAGTCGGTAGTTTAAAGTAGGCCGATTCAATCTTTTGATTTGCTTAATTACCACAACTTCTTCTCGATTACTTCCACTGAACATCAATATAATAACTGCCATGTAGCACTAATAAAAATGATCTCGGACGCCAAATTATTTTTTAATTATGCTCGGAATAACTAAACCGAGGTTGTTTACAATAAAAATTCTACCAAAATGTAAAAAAATATACAAACTATGTTTATTAACAGTTAGTGATAGGGTTAAATAAACTTAAAAACTAGTTATAGCCTTAAATTACTAAATAATGGTTATAAATATATATACTTGTACAAAATATAATAAATCTTTTTGAGAACCTCTGGTATTATAAAAAATAAATGCGGAAATGCAAACCAAGGTGATGTAATCCTTGTGTCAATGTTACGCAATACCTCGAAATAATACTTTACGTTGTAAACCACACCCAAAATGGAATTTTCCTTCTTATAAATTTATCTTCATGAAATTGACTAATCCGTTTATTGCATTTTCTTGAAATTTCAAATAAAAAATTGCAATCATAAAATGAAAGCGTACGTAAAAATAGAATTAAACGTGTAATTAAAATGGAATTAAAGTAGAAAGCTAAAAGTAATAACAGTAAAAAAAAGTGCCTGCAAAGAGCAAATGTTTTAATTTTTAGTATTACGAGTTAAATTATCTTACCATTAAATCAATGGCACTTTACACAAAATTTAGGGGGAAACCCAAAAATATGGCTTCCTACATCTAACAGCGTACCACAAGAAGTGAACAAAATGGACGCTCCGAATATCTGGTGATATAGCCGTGCGCGAAAAAATTTGCGCAAAGAATTAAGTCAACGATGACGCGTTACGCGAAAGTATTGAGCAGAAAAAAAATAATTTAAAGAAGTGGGAGTATAAACCTTTAAGAAGATATGCACTTAAGTTACACCAAAATGCAAATTAAGTTGCCTACCTCATACTTACAAATGATTAATAAATAAAATTTTTCTTATATTTACAACTAAATCAACGAAGGACATAAATTACGGTATATTTTAATACAACTCAAAATGGGTTGTTACAACGTTTTCTCTTTGACGTTGGAAGAAGCAGAAGAACCTTTCACATTAAACTACTAGTTCGATAATTTTACTTATTTAACTGCGCTAAATTTACGAAACGCAGAAGATGTTATTACAGATCAGGATAACGTTATTGATCAGGCACTTTTAAAATAAAAGAAGCTTCCGGGCCCATCCTAATGTACCGTTTGTTACATAAACTTAAAAATATGTAACTACAGTGGGCCATACATACACTTAAAGACAAAGTTATTGGCAGTCCAAATCCCTACCAATAGTTAAACTTTTTGAGCAAAAACACTGAAACAGGAACAAAAATTTCAAGAGAAGTCTGACTCGACGTATTAATCAAAACCCACTTATACCATGTGGCCCAAACCAAACCAATTAAGCTATTCCCACTGGCGTTAAGGTCGCCACAGGTAACTTGATATGGGTTATTTTTGCATCCTGTTTACTAAGAGCACTCCAAAATGCTCCAGTCGCATCTGCGTGTAAGCTAATTTTATATACATCCCTAAGCGTAGTAATGCGTGTTCATAGGCTACTCCTACGGCCATCTCTATTCCTGTTTTTACTGTAAGTCTGTGCAAATAAAAGCTGTGAGACTGGCTACTCGAACACGATACGTGCTGCTTATTTCCATCTCCTTTCCCTAATTTGGTAAATAAATCGCTATTTGGTTCCCGGGCATCGGCTAGTTCTATTACCGAATCCTACACTTGTTAATTATTTAATATTTGTGGGCGTAGATGGCAACCTAATTTTCAATGCCTGTAAGCACGCGAGTCGTTATTACCAGAACCTAATTAAGATTCTATAACTCTAGAAGTGCAGGGGTCTCTGCGCCTGTGACGCTTAAGCTCTCATACTTGTATCTTTACATAGAATGACTTGTATTATCAGGCTAAAAGTAAATATTACGCGCGTAACACTCTTAGGTTATTTATCGTGACATACTTTTGGTGACAGGCAATCTAAAATAAACAGTCTTTACACGAGCAAACTTGCCTTCATAGAATCTATTCCAAGACTTTGCGTTTCGGTAGACTCCAAAACCAGTAATATCTGCACCTCAGTAAGCTACTTTTCAGGATCCGAGTTTTTCGGATACATCCGGTAACCGCAATTTTTGTGTAGGAGTAAATAAAGATTGTTTCGACCACGAAGTACGCCCTTTAAAGTTACATATTCGTTACTTAAGATTCGCTTAGAAGGTAACCAAACTATACGCGGTGAAGACCTTCTCTTCTTGATCTCAGGGTAAATTTACGGCGAAATGTTATGCAGAGTAACGGGTTTCCTGTACGCGAGCCGAGTTTGAGAGGTCATTTCTTTTACAAAATCAAGATGTTAGTAACTCTACATACGGACGGAAGGCTGTTTTTGTCAAGAACATCTGAGCACTCGTATATTGATCGCAGTCGAAAGAAACGTGTCTGTGTACGATTAAACTAGAGCTTGTGCAATCCTTTCTAAGACACTTCCGTTTCCGGTATTGTCTTAGATTCGGAAAGCGCTGCGTTTGTAGGTGGGTAATTTCCGTACTTCATCAAGCTATTTTTAAAGATCGTTCCTACCTCCCGTCTACATATATATCCTTTGACAAAATACCCCCGATTTTTAGCACAAAACTACAAAATCGAAAACACCATATGCGTGACACGCTCGCTAACTGAAACGCCATCTTGTTGGTGGTAGGTAGTTGAAACAAGGGTCCATTCACGAGTAAATTCGCGCTGTGCAATCTATCGCGATGTATGAGCGTAAATTCAAGTTTAAGTTTACCTAATATTCGGTGACCGCAGTTCTCATGACCAAGTAAGCTCGTCTGTACTTACTGAGACGGCCTCTTTTTGACTATGTGGTTTGGCCTTATCGTCGAATCCCACACGATCCTAATTATCTAAGACATTTGCCGTTAACGTGGAAGGACGTCGTCTGTACGCAAGTAAAACATTCCTCTGGTGTATCCTATATCTTACACTTACACTGTTTCGCTTTTTGCAGGAGTATAATTTTTACGTCGGGTATACAACCACTAACGCCGACACCTTGCATACCCACGTTGTTCTATCGCGTTGCAACTCGGATCATCTCGAAAGAGTAATGCCTACTTGACGGGCAACAGCCTGTGAATAGTTGCCTTTTCAGGTTTGCGAAACCCGGTGTACTTGTATTTGCAAGTAGTAACTACAACGCCTTATCTATAATTCCCCCCGAGAGACCTTTAGGAGGATTGTAGTTCTGTCTTCTTTCCGGGGGGAAGTCACTTGGTTGCGGATGCATTACAGTGGCCCAGTATCCGCCACTGTCACGTCTGATTTATGTGTCGTGATCGGTGAAAAAGTCACTAGCTGTAGAGGAATATACTGGGTTTATTTAATAATTGATATGTACAATATACTCTGGTTCAGTTTTAGTGTTCTCAGTAGAGTATACGCAGGTACAACTTTCGATGTTTGTTTAATCTTGCACAGATTAAACAGGGTAATTGTAACAAAGTTTTAGTAATAAGAGTAATAAGTTGAGAAATATAATTATTTTAACAATTTTAGTAATAGGTTGAGAAATAATTAGAATTAAGACATAACAGTTAAAAATATATAAAACGATTAGTAAGTAGAATAAATATAAAGCAGGTTAATTATAATGCTGATACAAAAATGTGCAAGGTTGAAAATACACACACACACACATACTATGTACATTATAACTAGTAAGCACAAAAGGCGCTGAAATGAATAAACATGACCTAGTAACTGGGTCAAACAATAAAATACGTAATGTTAAAATCTGTATATAAAGTGTAAATAATACCAAATAAATTAGTCTTTGAATGAATCTCATTTTGTGCAATTACTCAACAGGGTTGTGAGGTCTAGTCTACAATTGATACGAGTGACGGCGGCATCCCTCACATTAAAACCCCAAATAATCATTCTCTTTAATCAGAGAATTGAACATGGTCCTTCGAGCCACCAACATCGGCAACCAGTAAACATCGTCCACCACCAACAGCAGCAGCTATTGGACATCAGCCTATTGAAGACATCAACACCACCAGCTACATTCAATTCACCACCACCACCGCCAAAAGAAGTTACAGCAGCAAGTCTATCTCTGTCAACTATAAGGATTTACGCCCCTTATAGGAAAGAAGAAACATATCGACAGTGGGTAAGAAAATCAAGCTTTATAAATAAGAAACAACACAAGACCCAAAGCGAAAATGGAGAAGATAAACAAATTGGCCAACACCCAAAATGAAATTGGAAAGGCTATGGAGAAGATGTTTACAAATATGAAGAAAGATGCGGCGGCACGGAAGAACAAGGCGTACATTAATGAACGTAGCAATGCTTTGGAAACATGGTGGGAAGATGCGAACAGCACACATAATGAACTATCCAAACTGCAGATAGATTATCATGACTACCACACATCAGAATACTTTGAAAAACTGGGTAAACTATACAATCACATTAAGAACTATCTGACAGAACTGGAAAAGATGCTAACAACCACCTCGCAAGAAGACGATGGGATCGATAAGGAACAAGAACAGCGATTGAAACGACAAGAGATCAAGATGCAACAACTAGGTGCTCTATTACAAAAAGTAGAAGAAAGATTGAAGAAAGAAGAAAACACGGTCCAACTTAAGTTATGGCAAGACAAGATTCAGCGCCAATGGACTGCAATTGAAGACCTGCACGAACACATCAAGGTACATGAAACAAAACATCAGGACAACTATTTTTCAAACAGCGAGTTCGAGAAAACCGAACAATGGTGTGACCAAATAAGCATCGAACTCGGAAACAAAATACAAATGGTTGGAGATAAGACATGCAGCATCAAGATTCCAGAAATAAAGCTACCTATGTTCAGCGGTGGCTATGAAAATTGGATGACATTCCAAGACATGTTTGAAAAAATAATACACTCCAACAAAACGGTGACAACAATAGAAAAATGCAGTACCTGAAAAGCAACGTCACAGGAGAAGCACCAAAACTAATCCAACACCTTCAAATGCAGAATGCAATTACAAAACAGCATGGGAAATTCTCGAGAGCAGATACAACAACAAACGGTTAATGGTAAAAGTTTTAATAGACAAAATTCTAGACTTTCCCACTATCCAAGAGCAAGATGCAGGTGCAATAAGGCGTCTGCATGACACCACTTATGAGTGTCTGGAAGCAATAAAGAACCTAGGAGTAGAAACAACCTCCTGGGGTCCTCTTATTGTCCACATAGTAGCAAGAAAATGGGACGCAGAGACAAACAAACTATTCGAACAATCGCTGAAAGCACCAAATGAAATACCACTAATGGAGGAAGTAATGGAGTTTCTCAAACTAAGATTCCAGTCAATGGAAGCGATGTCCCAGGCAAGAAAATCACACCATACTACCACACGAGGACAGCCCCAATGGAACCCCCAGTGGCAGAATAAACGGCAAGCATGCGTCTACTGCAACCAATACCACAAGTTGGGTGACTGCATCGAATTCAAAGGGTTGTCAACAGAAGCCAGGATCACATTCGTGAGAGAAAACGTCTATGTTTCAATTGCATGGACCACAGTTCCAACATCAGATGCCACGCAATACGGCGGTGCACAACGTGTCAGTACCCGCACCACACATTACTACACCAGGAATACAAAAAACCTGCAACACACCAGCAAACAAAATCGGCAGCGCACGCATCAACCAAAGAAGTTAAGGAAGCATGCAGCCCCGAAAATAAAAAAGAAGTGACGATAGTCAGTATGGTATCACGGGAAGAAGAAACGCAATTAGAAAAATTTTGGGAACTCGAGGAAATTCCAAGGGCAGTGGAAATGTCCCAACAAGATGAAGAGTGTGAAGAACATTACCAACGAACCACGGTGAGGAACCCGGATGGAACTTACACAGTAAAAATACCATTCAAAAAAGATCCAGACACGCTGGAAAACGCAAGACCATTGGCAGTCGCAAGATTACTACAGCTAGAGAAGAAATTTTAAAGAGAACAAGTTGAAGACAGGTTACCTCCAACTAGGGCACATGAAACTAGCCACCAACCCAAAGCAAGACAGGGTGAACATACCACATCAGGCAGTTATGAAAGAAACCAATACAACGACCAAACTGCGAGTAGTATTTGACGCATCATCTAAGGACTCCAACGGGAAGAGTTTAAACGAGATGATGCACGTAGGCCAAGATTACAACAGGATCTATGGGACCTCTTAGTAAGATGGAGAAAACATCGCTACGTCCTCATGGCTGACGTAGAGAAGATGTACCGTCAAATCAAACTTGACAAAGAAGATTACAAATACCACACTATCCTGTGGAGAACCACACCAAGGAACCAATCAAAGAGTACCAACTTACAACCGTTACATATGGAACAGCTTCCGCACCTTACCTAGCAGTAAGGACATTACAGCAACTAGCCCAAGATGAAGAAAACAATTACCCGCAAGCATCAGCAGTAACACTGAAAGATTATTACGTAGACGACCTGTTAACTGGAACCACAACAATAGAAGACGCAAAAACTTTACAGGAAGAATTAATCACATTATCAGCGAAAGGAGGGTTTACGTTAAGAAAATGGGCAGGAAACCACAAAGAATTATGGAAAGAAGGAGAAGAAACGTCGGATCCACTGGATATCAACCAAAACGAAACAAGAAAATCCCTAGGAGTGAGATGGCTACTAGATCAAGACAACTTTCAATTCAAGGTAGCACTCAACAACAAAACTTTAACAAAAAGAAGCATACTATCAGAAACAGCAAAAATCTTCGACCCGCTAGGATGGGTCAGTTCAATAACAATAACGGCCAAACTAATAATACAAGAATTATGGATAAGCGCAATCAAATGGGATCAAAAAGTACCTGAACACATAGCAGTAAAATGGGTGAAGTTCCGGGATAAATTAAAAGCTATAGAAGAACTCAAGGTACCAAGATGGAAGAAAGATTCCAGATGGAACAACTTTACGCCATCCCAACCACCTCGTCGCGGCAGAGTGTTCAATCTGCAATTGAACATGAACTTCGGGCCCGGCAGAATGTTTAATCTTGCACAGATTAAACAGGGTATTTGTAACAAAGTTTTAGTAATAAGAGTAATAAGTTGAGAAATATAATTATTTTAACAATTTTAGTAATAGGTTGAGAAATAATTAGAATTAAGACATAACAGTTAAAAAATATATAAAACGATTAGTAAGTAGAATAAATATAAAGCAGGTTAATTATTGCAACAATTGTGCTGATACAAAAGTGTGCAAGGTTGAAAATACACACACATACTATGTACATTATAACTAGTAAGCACAAAAAGGCGCTGAAATGAATAAACATGACCTAGTAACTGGGTCAAACAATAAAATACGTAATGTTAAAATCTGTATATAAAGTGTAAATAATACCAAATAAATTAGTCTTTGAATGAATCTCATTTTGTTCAATTACTCAACAGGGTTGTGAGGTCTAGTCTACAATTGATACGAGTGACGGCGTATCCCTCACATTAAAAGCCCAAACACTCAATCTCTCTAATCAGAGAATTGAACAATGTTCGTATTCCACAATAGTTTCATGCAGGATCCGAATCTGCAGTGTCTCGTGGCAAGCTAGACCGAGACCGAACTCTGGTACAGCAGGTATTATCTGTTGGACATAGAGAATAAATCTATAGGTTAATCGGCGCTGATCCATCTTTCTTGGTACGTTCTCATAGTTTTCCTTGTTATTCGTTTGTAATCATCGTCGCCGCTAGCACCTCATTATGAATGATTTTTACGTTTTCATTATTTGCGAATCGACTGGTTGATAGGGTATCCGGTGCGAGACTTAGTCTAGTATAACGCAACGTCTATTACAACCGATATTCATCGCAGTAGTCTTTAAGCCTTCACTGCGAGTAGACGTGACAACATTTATAATAAAGTACCGTGCGACATTGTAATTTGAAAAATTGACGTTTTACTAATATTCGTAAGTATTCCGACACTGCCAATAGCAATCAGCTTGGTAGTTGTTGTAGCCGTTACCCTTATTCACTTTACTGCTACTTTCCATCGTGCTTATTACCAATGTCTCACCTGTTCTTTCTTCCGACGCCAATCCGTGCGTGTAGCATTTAATGTGTGTCATTCCAACTTTTCCATAATGGTAGTACGTAGATGCAGCTAATTTTTCCGGTAGTATTGCATCCTAGTATATTGTTTTAAGCACCATTGTCCTAATTCCTTACATTTCTTATGAAACTATCAAAATGCGTGTTCCACTTTTGTTTGAGGTAAACAACGAAAATAAAAACTTAATGACCAGCAGAGTTGTTCAACTCGTGTTTTAATTCAAATAATCGCTAGTTGTAGTTACAGAAATTATTTTAGGCGAGTTACTTTTAGTATGCAGGACTTGATCTGTTTATGGAAATCTGCTTACCTTTTATAAACACAACATTGTAAGGCTTAAGTTAAACATATGTGTTACTCAACCCCAATTTGTAACCAAGAACTATAACCATAAGTTATGAATAACACCTAGACAACTCTGGCGTATGTACAAGGTTGTACAAATTGGTGCTTGTTGAATAAGACAATTTATATAACGACCTCAAAGAAAATGTGAGTAAAAAATTCAACAAAACAGCACACTAAGCTTTACTAAAAGAAATTGTGTTCTTAACTCTGTTATTGTTCATAATGGTTTTGGCATATCTACAGAATTAGTGTTCATACATATATACACTACGTATATATGCATGGTGGGATTGAGGATGTATGTGGTCAGGATAGGATCGGAAGGGACGGAGTTCTGAAATTAGCACGGATTGTAACAGATAATTAAAGTGCACCGGTCTAGCTCGGTGAGATGGACGGCCGCGGGCGTGTTTCTGAATTTTAAAGACTAATGGTGGTTTGCCGTATTATCGGAAGTTATTAATAAGGGTGAGTCGCAACCGTGGTAAAATCGTGTAAAGGGCGCTAGTCTGTTGTTAAAAAAATCGGTAAGAATACACCTGCACGTACGTAGGTAAACCAGTCCCAAACAGACAAGAGTCTTAATTAACTTTGCGCTAGCTACCTCCAGATGCACGTATGTGGTTCTCTGGGAACTTTAGCTCAAAAACAAACCTCAAAATACTCACATGGCTTCAAATAATAATGAACCGTGCGAGTAAATAAACTGTTGGGGTTCAATGGCTTTCTTTAACTTAATTTTACTTATGTTACACCCAACGCTTGTAACCAAAATTACACAAAAACAATGCTACATATTTCGCTTAGAAAGTCAAAGTCCAAATGCTGGTCATTTATTAAAATTCTATAATTAGTTGTACTCAAAGATAATTAAACACAAACTAAACAAATGTGGTTCAAAATTCTCTAGTTTACGTTAGAAAAAAAACTATTTGATATAAAAAAACTTCTTGAAATTAAATACCTCAAAACAGGAATTTGCCATCATATCGCTTCATATCTACCCAATGAAATTTAATCAATAAAATTAACCTTAACTTTGAATCTCTAAAATACCAACTTTCGTTAATTAATGTTTTTGCTGTTCTGGAGAAGATTACAAATAATGCTAGTCAATCCAATTAATTATCCATCTATTGAAAAAATATCAATAAAACAAGAAAATGATACATATGCATAAACGTAAGCCGGTTATCTCAAAATTTGGGTTAGGGGAGAATGTACTACCCCTAATTGTTAATCGGTCCTAACTTGCAAGTTACACCTGTAGCCTTAGATTAATTTTTAAGTGAATGTTACCTAAACGCTGTTAAAATTCAACACATTGCGAAAACAAAGTGTTTACTCAAAGTTACCCACTCCACAACGTAAAATTTTTATACACATAAATCTGAAGTACATACAAATAATCAATCTTGAAATATTAACAAAACGCAGAAGAAGGTAGTTCGTCACATATAGTTAAAATAACATCAACCGATTAACACTTCAACAAAGACGACTACGTTACTTGCATACTTCCCTATAATTTGGCAAAACACTGTCAACTGTAAAACAAACACAAACACCATAAATATACAAAGTTAGGTTACCTTCTAGAAATATACTTTGAACTTTTTCCTCCAGGCTACAGCGAAACTATCTGGACATGAACAGCTTCTTTGGCGATGTTCTTGTCAGGAAAACTCCTAGTGACTGACAAGCGGCAATCAAATACAGCTACTTCTAAATAGGAAGTTCATTAAAGTTCTGTTCTTAATTTGACTGAATAACGATGTTGTAAAGTTTATGTATACAGAAGCTTTTACACACGGTATTATTTAGAAAATGTTGAATTAATAAGGTAGCTTTATTTACAAGTCTATTTACGATTAACGTAAGTATTTACAAATTTATGTACAGTGAGGCTGGTAGCAGAAGCACGGGATCAGGGATCGGCACGCACAATACTTCACCATAGAAATATATTCAACCCACAAAAGCGATCTAAAACTTCGCTAATCAGGAAGCACTTGTCGAAAACACTATTCTAATTTCGGAAACGATAAGAAAGTTTTCTTGACCACGATAAATCCACATAAAGTTCCCCTGCCTGGTGAACCTCCAACAAAAATCGCACAAAGGCGAAAGGGACGCTCTGCCTTGGCACATTCGTAAGGTCCGGGTACGTCGTCGGCAAATTCTAAAATTCTGTGCCCCCACCTTCTGCCACAACCACACTGAACGAAAACAATACCAAGAGTGAAGACATACACTCAAAAATCCGTTAGATTTGCCATCTTGAATTTTAATATTAACAACCGATCAAATTGCTCATTACATTCAATTATCAAACGCGCTAAAATCGAATTCACCTCGGTAGAAGAAATGGCATATTACGTCATATTTTTCTCTCACATAACAACTGCATTGACAGCTTTTCAAGTAACTAACGGCTTATCTAACTTTACGGTACACGTATCAAATTATTTACACTTTATATAAGACGAATGGTTAATTGCAAATGCTAACGCTATCTTTGCTGTTATAAAAGGGTGTTATTTACAATATGAAAACGTATGAAGCGGCACTTAATTATAAAATATTTATGACGCTTGCTGAGTTTACACATAGCGATTTATTTGGTGTCAATAAATTTTAGTGCCTCTGACCAAGTGGGTATTTAGTTTGGGGAAAACATTTGTTCTACCGTATCTGCGTGTGTAGGTGTGTGCAATCGCGTTCCTTCTAGCAAACTTCGGGTGTTTGTCGGTGCACTAGGCTGACTTTCCATCCTTTTGACGATGTTAAGAAACGGCGCGGCCTTACTCCCCTGCGACAATGTTTTTGTGTATTTTATACTGTAGGTGTTGTTTGAAAACTTACGTGTGGACGATAATCGAGCACTAAGTGTCTATTGGTCGGGAACTGATCAGGTGAGTTCCGGTGGAGCAGATATAAAATGTCCGAAGCGACGAAGGCCTTGAAACAAACTTCGTTATTGTAAGCGCACACGTTTTATATAATCAAGAAACAAGCGGACATGTTACTGGGTGATGTAAGCGTCGCTCATTGGTATATGGGGAACCGGGGTTACTAATGAAATTCTGCACTAGTAGTAGCGATAAAATGGATTATTTCTTAATTTGTAAAAAATGAAAACTGATTTTGAGAGGTTTTTTGTTACAAAGTCAGCAATGTATCATATTTGATTGTGAAATCACGTTTTGAACCTTTTATGGACCATCATCACGAATTTTTTGAATACAGACCTGCATTTTCAAAAAGTTGATGCAGTAACTTTCCCATGTGATTATTACGCACACCATAATAAAGGTTCTTAATATCAGAAATTAATATCAACAAACCAATTGACGGTAAAAGGAAAAACTACTAATTCCTTTTGTTTTTAGTGTGAATTAAAGTAAGAATTACTTACTAATAAGTCTTATAATAGTTGTTCAAAGACTCTCCATTATTTTATAAAACACAAATAACACCGTCTTACAGTTGAATTCAATATTGTGTCGGTAAATATAATTTTTGACATCCCCAGAGAAAAAAGGTGTTATACCGGGGGTTCGCGCTGGCCGTCTTACTCTCGAATTATGTTCCAATACATCTTGTTGGAAACCTTGCCGATAAATATTATTGGACGGCTCGAGAATCATGTGCCGGAGCATCGTATTGTAAAAACCTATCATTTTGAATATCAGCTTGAGGTAAATCAGCTCAAGCTGCTTCTACTTGATTTTATAATAGACTTTGGTAACGTTCAGAATTTAAATATTATTAGCATTTCGAATATTGAAGCCCACATATTAAAACCGTGTTGGCGTGTCTGTGCACTTTATGAACTCTGGGAGTTTCTTTCGCCCAATAGTGGGGATATATTCTGTTGACAATTCCATTATTGGTCACCTGAGTTTCATGCCACCAAATCATTTTATATGGAAATTGCTTATTATCTGCACATTACCTGGCATATCATTCACAGAACTCTCGCGAAGTCCCTGACAAATTCTAAATTTAAATCGACGTATTTTTTCTTTTTGTAAAATAAAATAAGCAGTAGAATGGGCCACTGCAATTGTTTGTTCAATGTGAGGGATAGAAATTTCTGGAGTTTCTGTAACAGCTAATAAAACATTATTTGGTTTGTCTTCATTGCAAGTTTTTTTTACGGGAATTTACGGGCTTTTTAAATGCGCCATGTTCCCTAAAATTCACTGACAAGTTCCCAAATGTGGTTTAATGAGGCTGCTATCTCTTTGGATATTTGTTTCAATACATTCGTTCCGCTTCTTTGGAACTTCGTTGACATAGTATGTAACACGATAGCATATCATACTTTTCTACATTTGAAAAATGGCGCCATACTTTTTTGATAAGAACTAACCCAAATTAACAAATTCAGAGTTAAATACCAAATTGTACAATACAAAGTTATGACAGATTCTGAATTACTTCAAAGCCGTCTATTTTTATTTTTTTCAAAGCGGCCTGCTTTTATTTACTCTTTGTTAGAACATCACATCATTGCTATGATGTCGCAGATAGAACTGTAAGATAATATTTATCTTCGGAGATTCATGAAAAACTATCAGAATGGAAAATATATATATATATATATATATATATATATATATATATATATATGTGTGTGTATATTGTAGTGTTTGATAATGATCATTTAAACGCAAAATGTTAATTTTACAAGCATTTAGTTTTTTTACGTTAAGTTGCATAATTAACAATATTTTATTATAGTACTTTTCCTTATTTTATAAAATATTAAACACAAAGGAAAGTTAACTGAATAAATTTTTTTTGAAAATGCAGGTCAGTATTCAAAAATTTCGTGATGATGTTCCATAAAAGGTTTAAAACGCGATCAGACCGTCAAATATGATACATTGGCGACTTTGTAATAAAAAACCTTTCAAAATCAGTTTTCAAAATATAAGGACCGTATTTAAAAAAATAAGTTGGCGATGTTTATAAAAATAGGAAACGTCCGATTGAAAAACTGACTATGCCATGTTAAATCCCGTAATAAGTTGCCATGGAGAAGTGTTTGTATTTTTGGTCTAGCATTTATAATAATTCCAGAAAAAAATAAAATAGAAATTAAAAAAATTTAAATTTTTTCAAATATCTCAAAAACAAAAAATCACACCATCGATTTTTTTGCATCATTTTATTGGCCCCCTAATTATAAAATTTTTTTTCTGTTTAACCGAGGTTGTATCTATTACCATTTCCGAGATCCCCATAGCGAGAATCCTTTTCTTCGACACAGTGTATAATAATAAATCTGGGTACGTTTTGTGAGGAAAAAAATTAAAACACGCGCGATTTTTCGAGCACGACGGCGCAGCCAGAGTGTTCGAAATAGAGTAAGTATTTTAAAGACCAGTTATCTACGAATACTTTACGTTTTTTTTTTATTCGTGCACCTTGAAATCATAAATACTAGTATTATTACTATCAAAAATGGAAATCAAAACTAATAATGTAAAATATGTAAATAAAAATTAATATATCTAACAATACTAACTGTACTTTCTATTTTCATTTATAAATTTAAAAGTATTAAATAATGTTTAAATAAAGGTCTTGAATTTGCTAGTAATATTTTATTTGACATTACAAGGTACTCCTGTCAGATCAATAATTGCCATTTAGACTTCACGTTTTTTGAGTTGTTGATGTTGCCATGGTAACTTTAAAAAACGCGCGTTTTTGAACACGCTAAGGCCTGCTTTAAATAGGTAAAATGGGGCACCAATAAAAAAAAATGTAATAAATTTTGGAGCTGACTGACTACTTCTTATATGACACCTAGTGTAGGGGTATTATAACTTGAATTTTTATGGGTATTGGCATTATACTGTATTAAAAGACTTGTTGAAGAGAAGGGGTAGTTATTAGCACTACCTAAATTTTGACCATTTTTGCCATTCTAAAGAAATCCTACCCTCAATAGCCGATCGTTAACGTGTTGAAAACCATATTACTACTGCACATACAGTTTTTACTTCCTATCCAGAAGGGGTACTTTAGTTTTTCCCCGTTTTATAAAAACTACCACGGTTAGGTTTGAATTCCAACCATTAGGGTAACCGTTCGACCACTAAAGCAGCTCCGAATGGTTAGTAAATGTAAATATATTCCAGATTAGTTTATTATCACGATAGCCAACTTTATAGGCTGAATGTATCTATCAACTTCAGAAAAAGTTGTCTTTATGTACGTGATCGTGAACAACACACAGGTGATAGTACACGCCATTTTTTTGCGATTAACCAGAGTTCTGCTTCCAGTTCCTTATTGAAAATTATCAACAGTATTTGTGCAAAACAATAAAGGATTGAAAGAGTTTAGAGGTTGAGTATTTACGACGTCAGCTTCAATTGTCAAATTTTAAACTTGGGACAAATTATACCGTTGCTTCTCCGTGTGTTGTCTCGAGTCTACTGCTGTTGCCTCTGACCCCTGTCAGCACAAACATTTCGACAAGGTCCATGTTCTGTCTTCACGTTCCCTACAACTGCTTGGCTCTGCTCTGTTACCACCCATGGGGCAGTTTTTGAGAATCGTCTTGTGGGTTGAGGTTGTGTTCCTGTTTCTCAATTTCGATAGCTTCTCGGATGGTACTTTTTGTCGCGATTTTGATGTTGATTATCATCCTGGTGCTTTTAAACGCTATAGTATGAGATGTACTGCCACCGTCCTGCGCTATAGGTGTTGTAGATGTTCCTCTCCACAGTCTTTTTGGTGTTCCTCGCGTCGTACCTTGATCTCCCTGTTTGCTTGTTCTATGTGTATCTTGTCAGATGTTTTACAAGTGATGGTGTAGATTCCTTGCTCTTTCGAGTTAATTTTGGTATTCGGCTTCGGAAATACTGAAGATGTTTTTTGTGTCCGTCTTGAAACGTGTCTGTATACTATGTTTGCTGAAGATTTTCGCAATATTGTCTGTTGCTCCTTTTACATACCGAAGAGTGGTCTTGGATGATGGTGGTGTTCTCTTCTCAGTGAGTCTCAGTTTTCCTGGTCTTGGGGTATTTCAGATGTTCCTCATTGTAAAACTACTTTGTAGTAGTGCAGTTGATAGTAAGATTTGTCGTTGGTGTGGGTGGCTATCCTAAATATTGTATGGCCAAAGTGCTTATCTTTATAATTTACTATCCGTGTGTCGGGGAATTGCAGATTGTTGTCATACTCTATTTACATAGTAAACTTGATTTTGCTATGGGCGCTGTGTAGATGTTCCCAAAATTTGACGTATCGCAAACATAACTTCTGTTTGAGACTAACGATATTTATTTCCGTTTCTTAAGTGGCGTATGAATAGGTTGGCTATAACTGGTGATAGTAGTGTTTGTACCGTTCGGTATTCGGTGTTTTTTTTTTATTGTTTTAAACGGTGACAGGGTGCCAAAGCTCAGTAATAGGTGGTTATGGTTTACTGTTTCTCCTTCTGAATCTCGATGAGGTGTTTGGAGTACGTCGGATTCCGCTTGTTCTGTATATGGTTGTAGTTGTTGCGCCAGATATTGCGCTAGTTCGATAGGTCTTCATAGATTTTAGGTAACCCATGTAATTTTGACATTTATACGATTTCTCCTGTGGCAGTTGTAGTTGTTTTTCTGCGGTGATCTTTCTGTCATTGATTTTGGCCTCGGTGGTCTTTTACATGTTGTGGGATCCGTCTTGTAGCAACTCTCGGAACTTCGTCGTACTCTGCCTTAACTATTATCACCGTGGCGTTTCCTTTTCGGGCTGTAAGAATGATGATGTCTTTGTTAGATTTTAGTGCAGTTCGTTTTTTGGTAGATTCCTCGTCGGAAGTCGCATTTTCCTCAATATTTGAGAATGAATTCGGCTACGTGTCTGTCGAGTTTTGTGATTCATGTTTTAACTCCACATATAATTTCTTCCACAGCAATTTGTTCAGGCGGAATCCAAAGGTTGTATTCGTTACTGAGTACCTTTCTAGAAGTTTCATCCAGTTGATATTTGGATATGTTGTGCACCACTTTGTCCACAGTTGTGCTGTTTACCTTTACTTTGATTTGATTATAGTCCATAGGATTCCTTTTTCTGTTTCTTCGTTGACAGTGTGATGTCGGTTTCGACTCTAAAGTTGGACAATTGGCCGATTGTGTTTTATGTGTGCATGTCAGATGGATAGTACAAATAAACAGGAGCATCAATGTCTGATGCGACGAGCAGATTGTACATCATCTCTAGCGTAGCACGTCGGGAGTACATTACACACCACACAGTTTAAAAACAGCAGGATGGTACCTAACATCAAAAGGGCGGCAAAAAGGACCAGCCGAGAGGCCATTGAAATTCAAAAACAGTAAAGGACCTCAACACACGAAGCGATTCTCAAAGATTCCCCAATATGTGGAAGTTAATACCAGCTGAACATAGCCCCACAAGGAAGCCGTCACTTTGGCAAGAATCACCTACATCAACAGCATCCACACCAGAAAGAACAAGCAAGCAACACCGAGAAAACGGAAAAGGGGAAAGTAACCGAAGTGATAGTGGCAAAAGTGTAAAACACAGAAGACCGGTCAGCGGTCCGATTCGAGTAACACGGAGCAGAGCCAATCATTTGCAAAGAGCTTGAACATGGCAAATGAGGCTTAACCAAAATGTCGTTTTTGTACTGACAGGAGACAGAGATTTCAGCAGCAGGCGCGTCACAATATCCTCAAAAATAACAGTCAGTACACTACTCATAATTACACACTGACTGCTATAGAGGGTCAGATTGCATTACGTGGTTTATCAATCAGTTATGGAACATTACAAATTGGGTCAATTTAATTATTACTAATGTAATTCCCATGCAACCGCTAAGCTTGATTTAAAAACAAAATTTTGATGAGGCTACGTAGTATTACGTATGCGAAAAACCTGTTGTAAAAAATAAAATTAAAATAAAGGAACGCTCACATCTCACAGGGATCTATAGAGGGGCTGCCCAGAATAAATGTAACTTAGACTTTCAAGATTCGATTGTATTTCTTGTAGTATTCCATAATCTGAGCGGTTACGATGATCATTTTTTCGTCAAAGATCTAGCAACCCGTATTCCCGGACCTGTTACCTTTAAACAATGAAAAATATATTTTCTTTACAAAACATGTTGACAGTACCAGCATTCAGTTTAAATTTATCGACTCGTTTCGATTTATGTGTAGCAGTTTAGACAAGTTATGTTCTTACTTGGATAATGACAAAAAATTCATAACTAGATCCCACAGCGGTAACAAAAATGAGTTGAGAACAAGGAAATATGTTTTTCCATATCACTACATAGATTCTTGGGAAAAGTTAAATGTGACCTTTCTACCGCCTAAAGCTGATTATTAAGTTTGAAATAATGTATTCTAAATGTTGTGAAGTTGGATCAAATAAGTGCAATTTGATAAACTTTATAACTTTCAGTAGGTAAATTAAGTAAAAGAATTTAATTTTTATTTGATTACAAATTTAAAACTGTATGTATTAAAGGCGTTCTAATTTCATTAAAAATTGTCCAATTAATTATAATAAATGTGTACACAGTAAAGTTATATAGATTTTGTAAAACGTTTAAAGTTGTAATTTATTACAGATATTTTTAGATGAATATGATCACTTTTAAGATGCATAAATATGCATTATTACCTAAGAATGAGTAAATTAAGATTAGAGTCTGAATTGCATAACATAAAATATAAGGTTAAAATTAGCATAATACTATTTACACCAACATCTTTTAGTTATCTAAAGATTTGCATAAACATAAAAATTGTTTAATTTGTAATTAAACTGTATTTCATAAAATTATGCTCGTCATGCTAACGCAATTTCATGTTAATTCTAATAATAATAAACGGCTTACAACATCTCATTTTGTCGTTTTCTACTCTGTATTATGAAGTTTGAAGCTTATTACTTACGGAGTATATAAAAAAAGTACTTGATAGTGTTAAGTGCAAATAAAAAGTTTTTTTGCTGCAGCACTTACTACGCAATACGACGCTACACAACACAGAGTTTTTAATAAAATTTCATGTTTCATCTTTATTCTCAAATAAAGTAAAGCAACATGAACATTTATTACTGCAGTAAAAAATTCAGTAAGTCCAAGTTGCAATATTAAAAACACATTAGCTTTTTATTTAATGTATTTAATATTCATAAAAATGTAACAGTTTAGCATTTTCAATAATCATTTGCAATGTACTGAAATGCAATAAAAAATAAAATGGTTAAATGGTTTTCTGGAAGCCAACCAAAAGCCATTGACTATCAAATAGAATTTATGTTTTGCACTACAAATAATAGAAACGCTTTCTACCTTTTTCCTTTTAAGTATAATGGAAATTAATGGCAAACGTTTAAGTGTAATGGCTCAGACTTTAAACGTAGAGATATTTAATAAATTTGATTAGTTGCTCTATAATAAAACGATTACGAACTAGAGCACTATATTTATCATATCCGGAAATAATTGTAGTATTATTAAGTAATTTGAATAATATTCTACATTGTCTTTAATTGCTATTGCATTGATTACATGCAATCGTGCATGTACAGGGTGGCCAAAAGTGGAGGGGGTGGAAGATTGTACAAAAACGAAATAAGTTAGAGAAATGCTTTTTGAACCACGGGTAGATATTAATAAGTATTTTGATCATACAAGGTTGTTTCATGTTGTTGGCGCAAACTAAACTTAAATTTTTTAAAACATCCTGTATATGATTACATTTTTGGAAAGCTCATAAAATACGCTTTTATTTGATACCAAATTGTATGGATCCATCTCCTTTGGTTTTAGAGATATTCAATTGTTTTTCGAAAAAATTATCCCACTTTCGGTCGCCGCCACTGATTTGTTAGGTGACTTTTGTTTATTTTAAAATGACAAAAAATTTTTGGTGGTCCTGTAGTATTTTGAAATATCTTAAGTTTCAGATTTTTTTAATAATCTACACTGTGCCCCATTTTGGTTGAAATTGTAGGGTATTTCGTTTGCGAGCAAAGATAGAAAGATGCAGTTTTCGCGACCCTGTTCTCCATTTTCGTGAAACAAGAGATACCACAAACAGAACTGCTATAGTCCTATTAGTATTTGAGATACAGGGCGAAATTCAAAATTTGTGCGTTTTAAGCACCCCTCGTAACTGATTTGTATAGAATTTTCCGTAGAATGTAGTGGCGAGAATAGTTTTCCCCACAAAAACTCAGTTTCTTCGCAATAAACCAAAGTTTTGTTTTTTAAATGGAACACCCTCTATTTTTTTTATTATATGTATAGTAAAAAACAAAAATCAATTTCTCATTAAATGCTCGAATGTTCTTCCTTCAACTTCAATACATTTATTAACACGTCACACAAAATTATTTTTCACTAACTCTAACGTCGGCCATATGATATTTTGAAAAGCATTTCTGATTCTTTCCTTCATATTTTCTGGTGTGGTTGGAATTTCGTTATATACATAATCTTTTACGTAACCCCACAAAAAGAAATTGAGAGGGGTCAGATGAGGTGACCTCGGTGGCTTCTTCGACCTATCCACTGATTTTATTTCCAGTGGTTTAAAATGTTCGTACATCTCGATGGTAGTGGGCGGGTGCACCATCATGCGGGAACCACATATTTCCATAAACTGCTTTATTAATATTTTGAAGAAGGTTAGGTAACACATCTCTTAAACAATTTAAATACACGTCGTCGGTTATAGTAAATTCAAATAATAAGGACCTATAACATTAGACTCAATAATCCCCCCCCCCCACACATTTAGTAACCACCGATTTTGTTCGTTATCATGCCTGATCCAATAAGGATTTTCAGCGCTATAATAATGCATTCTGTCTGTTCATAAAACCAACCGAGCTGGTAGCCTGGTGGTGACACAACCTGCTTAGCACTCGGGAGGTAATGGGTTCGATTACCATCTACCTTGTATGAGGTTTTTTCAGGGGGTTTTCTTCATTCATATGTAGGGGCATGGTCACTGCGTATATGCACACCATGTGCGGCTACTTAGACGAATGCTGGGGTAGTATTTTCCCTCTCAGATCTCTAACTCCGTTCCTTCCGATCCTATCCTCACCACACCCATCCTTAATCCCACCATGCATATATACGTATGTATGCTGGGAATCCGTGATTGTGGCTGAAGGAGCTCGGAAAGCTCGAACAGCCCGCCCTCCCCCTTGGGGAGAGAATGAAATACGTGGCTTTACAAAAATTAATTCTTCATTCAAAATCTTGGTCATATAGTTGTTGATGAAATTCTATATGATATTCATGGCATTTATGGGCATTTAATGTATTTTTCACGTTAGATTTGTTTATATCAGTCATATGTGATATTTCTGATACACTTACATGAGGATTTTCTTGGATTGCAAGTAAAACTGTAAGTTAGTTTGCATCATTTGTCACTGCTTTATTAGCTACTTTCCGTTTTTTAAATTTAAGACTACCTGTTACTTCAAATCCTTGTAAAAGATTTTGAAACGCCTGTTTTTTTTCAGCATTGGGATATCTTGCTGTATAAATTCTACTTGCCAGTAAGCAATTCTTTTGAGATTGAATAAGAATCATTAAAACCATTTCCTGAATATTTAGAGTCATTTTCAACACTTTGAATAAATTAAAACACAGATTAGATTTAAACTGAATACAACCAATTGTTGCAAACAATTTTTCTTTTTTAAACGAAATATTGTCATGGCACTCTTGTTTTTTAATTGCGAGTTTAAAGATAAATTCCAAATCATCTTTGTTATTTGACTAGTAACCAATTTAAATTTACAAAAAGACGAAAAAAATGAAATCGTTGATCTGAACATAATCAAATTGAGTACTTCAGAAGTTTTACTAAGGACTGATTTAAATTTGTCTAGAAGCAAGAGTGTTTTATAAATTAATTTTGTTCAAAAAAGTCTGTAAAATTTAAAATAATTCATTAAATCAATTTGTAATTGTTATGTTAACTCTTGTTTTTACTTGAAAAATTCTTTTAGTAAGAAAGTACAATCCCATGGCCAACTTAATACCTCTATTTTTAGTCTTTTTGTGTCACAGTCGGAATTTCACAAATAAACTGAAAATATTTTGAAAATTATTAATTTTAGGAATGCTTGATGAAAAAGAAAGAATATCAAACAGAGCATCGAATGACACGAACAACATGGGGACTGCCATTAAAAAAAACCCCCTGTACATTATTACAAAAAAATCTGAAAATTAAGATAGTTCAAAATACTATCGAACTACCAAAAAATTTTTGTCATTTTAAAATAAACAAAAGTCCCTTAACAAATCACTGGCGGTGACCGCGAGTGAGATAATATTTCGAAAAACGATTGTATATCTCCAAAGGAGATAGACCCATATAATTTGGTATCAAATGAAAGCGTATTTTATGAGCTTTCCAAAAATGTAATAATATACGGGGTGTTCCATTAAAAAATATAGGTTTAGTTTGCTCCGACAACATGAAACACCCTGTATGGTCAAACATATTTTTAAAATGTTGTACTTATTGATGCCTACTCGTGGTCCACATATCATATCATATATCGTCTTTGTACAATCTTCCACCCCCTCCTCGTTTGGCCACCCTGTATATCTGTAGGTTGGCTCTCTAATTAGGTAAAGCATTCCCTATCTCATTTGCTCCCACGCATTTTTTTTATATTAGTTTCTAATTTTTTTAATTTTTGAATTCTTTACTGAACTAGTAAGCATTCTATATCGAAATAAAAAATAATTTTACTAAATTGAATAAAAACGGGTGTACTCAAATGAGTTCAATGTAATCACACTTGCCTTATAGTGTGGTTATAGTCAAATGAAAAAAAAAGTATATCACACAAAAATTATTTAATGTTGCAGTACTACAAACAAACAAAAATTACAAAATCACTATGTAAAAATAGTGAGTATCTAATATTATCTAGCTATCTGGCTCTCTGGTGACACTGTTTGAATCTTAGCTGTGTTCCTAGTTTGCTGGGAAATGTCCATTACCACCCGTAACCAGACTGTGTAATACTTCTGTGTATTCGCATAACACTATTCTTTTCAAAACTTCGCAGATCAACACCGATCAATTTTTTTTTTGTTTGGACCATCGCCTTACTTTTCCCAGTGGTTCAAATCTGTCATAATTAGTTACTATTGTAACAATGTTATTGACCTTCCTTCTGACTAACAACTGTAAACTCCCTACATCGTACTGGTATTCAAAAAAATCACGCGTCTATTTTTCCTTTCTGATTCTTTTGGTAAAGGGTATATCTTAGTTTTGTTGTCATGAACTGTCCCAGTTGCTCGATATCCTAATTCTCGTAATTGTTTTATTAGAGCATAACTGGTAAAATAATGGTTGAAGAAAATGATATGGTCACTTGTCTGAACCACTGCTTTTAATAATTCTAACACAATTCTAGATCCCAGTGGCAAATCAGATTTGTTTTGGTTTTGTTTGGCACAAAGTGGTAGCAACACCCGGTGGAGCTGCAAAGCATCTAATCGTTGTACCCGAATCGCACCGGTTTATCACGGATGAATGGTTTGGACGAATGATGAGCAAACTATTTCACCTTGGCTTCATCAATGGTCACTGAAGAAAATGTTTATTCAGTTGTTTCGCACCTTTGTGATTTTATCGGTTTTGTCATTTTCTTCATTGTTCCATGTATGAAAATATTTTTGCAAGTCATTGGCAGTAATAGGAGAATTTACATCCTCATCTAGGCACCAATACAATCTTTCGCGTGGCAAATGGTGAGAGCTACTAAACAAAAAAGTCCTATGAAGGTTCTAATTTCATTGCCCGATACAACGAAGTTGTGGTTGTTTTTTTGTAGTGCATATCTGTTAGTCTCTTGAACCAAATATGATATCACCTGGACTTTACCCTTTCAATTGTATTTTCACTTCGTTATCGCGATCAATGTATCCTATTGTCGATTCCATGCTAACGTCAGTTACACGTTTTTAAACGTAATGCTATTATTATTCTTAACTAACGAACAAGAGCGTAAAAAAATATAGAAATTGATCAAAACCGCAAGGTGATATATTCCTTCGTTACACAGGTATGAAAAAAAAATGTAAAAATATGTTTTACAAGTAACAGAATTAGAGAGCAGGTTTAAATGTCATTAATATTAAAATTTATTAATTATTAAGCAATTAAAACAAAGGAATAAAATTTATTATACTAAATGTCTCCTGAGGGGCGTACCTTTAATTAGAACGGACAAAAAGAGACTGCTGTTATAGAAGGATGGTGTACAATAGCACCAATACTGAAGAACTAATGACACCCCAAATGTTCTAATTGTCACCCATACTGTTCAATACAGAGCTGCAATACCTCTCTCATAGACAGAACAGCAGTGTAGTAAAAACAAGTAAGTCTTGAAATGCCAAAAATAACACAAAACAATAGCCACTTTAACTACTGCTTTGTGTGAAAATTATATTAGCTCCATTATAGTTTTTCGCGTTTGATTAATGAACCGTTGATTTCAAAATGCCATTAACAAATGAAATAACATTTGATGTGCTTGCTGTATTTTGAATTCACGAAGACTTCAACTGTTGCTGCAAGAGTTTATGCTGTGCGGTATCCAAAAAAAAAAACTAAACTCGACCTCTGGCGGTCTCCGATGACCATAAAAAAAACATGAAACAGGTCTTGGAAAAAAAGTTTTTCGATGTTTAAAACATCAACAGAAAAACCAATAATTTTCAAAAAAGCAAATTTACTACGGTATCTATTATTGCCTTCTAAGGTAATGAATAGAAAATTAAAGTGAAAACCGATCATTTATACAAAAGAAGAAAATAAAACGCAACCTAGGTAAATAATACTGATTTCTTAGCGAAGGCATCCGTCATAAACGTAAGTAAGCAGTGAAAAAAAAATGCTAAAGAAAGAAAATGTTTCTAAGCCTACGTAGTTTATAGTAAAACTATTTAGGACATATCTTGATAATACCGATTTAAGACATAAATCCGATTTTCTAATTTGTTTGAAAATAATTTACAGCCATTTCTCTGGGCCGATTTACCTATTAGTGTTTTTTTCCAATGTCAGATTGAGAGTTCCCGAGATATAGTCGGCGTCCATTCTTAGATGGCCACCCGGTACATACAAGGATTTTCTGGACGAAATTCAATACTTTATGCATAAATTTTATTACATATAATATTTGAGTTCTAAAACCTTGTTTACTAAATAATGCTTTGTAATGTTGCTAATTATATTAATTAATTGGTTTTTTAGTAGCAGACTATTTGGATCGCTATAATTTTTTTAAATTTCTATTGACTTCTAGCCTAGATAGACTGACTTTTAACACATTTTTGGCATTTCAAACATTATCGAAATTCCTTATTTACTCCATATATAACTGAAGTTGTATTTTAGTATAATTTTTTGCTCCATTGTGTATTAAATTATGTAACATCTTGTTTCTTTTTCAGGTATGGTAAACATCATTAACCGATAGTACATAACCGAAGTTGATGCAAAGGATTGCTTGATGGATGTTAAGTATTCGCTAGACAATTATTCTTAAATATGGTTTCACAAGAACCTTTCTTGCAGTAAAAATGGTATTTTGAACGTTTGTATTATTTATCAAGCACTTGACTGTTTTTCGTTTCCATTCGTGTGATAAATTACGTATTACACTCACTTAACATACGTTACTTAGAAATAGATTATATCTATAGTATAATTAGAGTAGTTACAAAACGTCGTGGTACTCGAGATGCGCGGCGTAATTTTTTAGAATTTGAAAAAATTAAACGATGTTATAATCGGGAAACTTCGGTAGCAAAAATGCCATCCTAAAAATATACGGGAAATGAATAAATTTAGTAATTATCAAATTTTTTAACGATTGATATCGTAACTGAATTTTTATTGAATGATGATATGTAACAATTTCAATTTAGGTATGTATTGGATTACTTATTTCATGTTTGAATTAAAATACTTTTTTAGTTAGTAAACATAACCTGTTCAGCATCAGCTGTGTTTATCAAGGATTTGCAAAAATGAAGTTCAACTTTTTATAAACTTTTAATTGTACCCAACAGATAGATAGAAAATAAGAATAACTTCTGATACGATTTTTTGTTGTTAATGTTAGCAATCATCGAATAGGTAAATTCTTAAAACTTATCGTTGATTGCAGGTCTAAATATTTATATTTTTAAGAACCAACAAAGGGAATCAATCAATTAGCATCATTACATTAAAATATGTGTCGAAAGGTTTATTACAAATACGGCAAGTATTTATTCACTTCACACTATCAGTTTGTTGTGCCGACTAGAAAAATGATTTGTTCGATAATTCTTAGATTAAGTAATAGTAGGTGTAAATGTGTACTATAAAAACTTGAATGAAGGTTCTCAATGTGATTATAATATTATAACTTGAAATACTTCTAATAGGAGAGAACACAAACGTTGAAATAACTACTACCTTTCACAGCAGTGTGCAACTTAATGAGACCCTCATTGTTTGATTGGAAAACATTTTTGTAGGAGTACTTCAACTTCTAATACCAATATGTAAAATAAATCACAAATTTTAAAGTGTAATTTTATTAACATTTAAAAATAAATAACTGCAGAAGTTTAATTAGTTAGAACTTAATTCACTCTCGCTGTCTTTGTCCTACTGGTGTAATCAATGTCTTCATCGCTTTCACCTTCATTTACGGTAAAAATCAGCTCTTTGATATTCTTGTTCAATCTTTTCTGTATATTTGCACACGGCTTCCCATTCTTCACGACCAATTGATTTAAATTAATTCTCTGCTAATTTCCATACATCTTCAAATTTAAACGTAATATTATTACTCTCTACATAATTTTTAAGTTGAGCCCATATGTTTTCAATTTGATTTAGCTCTGGATGGTAGGGTGGCAAGCTTACCACAGAATGACCATGTTCAGCTATCAACTTATCGATTAGAGGAAACGGAAAAATTACGTCATCTTCTTCTTTAGCCCCGCGCTTTCAGTAACTAACGGCTTTATCTCACTTTACGGTTCACATGTACTTAACTTGTTTAGGACAAATTGTAGTTTAGATAAATATTGCCTTCTACGAATCGATACGCTTTATATCCAAAGACTGCTGGCACCATTTTTCCTTTGTGCCGCAATGGATGTTAATAGAAACTTAATACGAAAAACCACTTAGAATTTTATATCTTGCTTTTCTTCAAACTCTATAGTAATTACACTCAATAACAAATTGCGTTGTTAATTTTAAATCCTTGGAAAAATTTGTATGACATTTGCGATTTCGATTAAATTAATTCTGACAGAGAAATTCACTTTAAATTCAATACGACAAATTCTAATCCGAAATACAATATAAAGCTTTATAACATTAATAGCAAAACATACGTCAATTTAATTTTAAAAGACGTAATTTCCCCCTACAACTAATGAAAATTTCTAAAACTTAAAACAACGAGAATAACTATTACTTGTACACAACTAGTCTATCACTACTCTGATTGTAACGCAAGTATCACCTACGAATGAAACGTAATTAAATCTTGTATCAATATTATTAGTGACAACGAACATAAAAATTCTGTACGTCTTTACAGAATTCGAATTCTAAATTTTAACTTGTAATGAAAAACCCTAACATTCTCAACTAGCAACCCAAAAACAAAAAAAAATATGTATATATATATATATGTATATATGTATATATGTATATATGTATATGTATATATGTATATATGTATATATGTATATATGTATATATGTATATATGTATATATATATATATATATATATATATATATATATATATATATATATATATATATATATATATATATATGTATGTGTGTGTGCGCGTGCGTGTGCGCGTGCGTGTGCGTGTGCGTGTGCGTCTGCGTGTGAGTGCGTGTGCGTGTGCGCGTGCGCGTGCGCGTGCGTGTGCGTGTGCGTGTGCGTGTGCGTGTGGTGTGCGTGTGTGTGTATACAGGATCCGCCTTTGGGAGCTGATCCTATGAGTATCTGCTAAATCAAACTTACTATAATTTTGAAAATTTGGTGACAGGATAATGATGTTAGGGCTAACTCATCTAAAATATTTTCACGTTCGTACCACTTCCGGTTATATCGGAAGTCGGTACTTAGTCGCTTATTTTAAATGGTATATTAATACATTTTTGGATTCTATGTCGAATTTTAAGGTAAGTTTGTTAAATAAACTAGATACGAAATATCAGTCGTTTTCAAAAAAAACATTTTTCTAAAAAAATTGGCAGATGCGGTCTTAGTAATAACTCGTTAATCGTGCTGTTCCTCTCAAACAATTTGAATAAAACTTTGAGGTTTATTGCAACAGTCTGCAAAAAATGACAAAAAATGAATAATGGTCCCGTTCCATGGCCACCTAGGTCACCTGATCTTACGCCAATGGATTTTTATCTTTGGGGTCGAATTAAAAATATTGTTTATGCTACACCACTAACGACTAAAGAAGATTGCATTGCAAGAGTGCAAAATGCCTTCAATTCTCTTTCTCCACAAGAAATTCAAAGGGCTACAAATGAAGCCGTTATAAGACGGGTTCAATAATGTCTTGCGTCTAATGGGCAACATTTTGAACATTTATTGTAAATTAATTTACATTTGATCACGAGCAAGCGGCTTGATCGTGTAAGAATGCACTGATAAGTATGTAGTTACTACCTCCGCAGTAAAAGTAGTTTTTTTCGATTTACTCATAAAGTATTAAATTTTTGCACTTATGTTGTATATCGAATTTGAAAAAATGACTTTTGAATCACAAAATTATCAATTTTTATAATTTTTTGGAGTAACTT